>BHFT01045279.1:14332-38046 GCA_004320025.1 Laticauda laticaudata | reverse complement strand
GCTGATCCAACTGACAATCAGCTGCTTGTGCTAATCAGGCTGTGCTGAAGCTGAAACAGGCTGTTTGCTGTTTGCTGGAAGGAAGCAAATTGCTGGGAGGCAGAGGCAGATTATTATTTTTTTTCTTGTTTTCCTCCCTAAAAGCTAGGTGTTTCTTATACTTCGTAGAGTCTTATACTCCAAAAAATATGGTAGATAACATCTTCATTCTGTAGTTCCATTTCTTATCACAACTTCAGGAACACAGCTGCTGCCCATTATTACTAACCATTAAAGAAAAAATTGGAAGAAAACCTCCTAACAAGATTAGGCTGAAAAAAGAGTGAGAATTTAAGAGTGGGAGCCAGATTCATTAGAAGAATACACATTCTTGGCTTGTTTGTTTGACAGTGTTACTTCAGGAAGGAGGTGATATTGAGCACATCAGAAATTCCTAAAATCAACTAATCTCATCCTAGGACATTTTTAATTGCTATTGTTATTGTCAGTCAGGCTTACCTTTTAATTTCTTTCCCTCAGTTTCTAAATTAATACTATTGTATTATCTATTTTTCTATTTATTTGCTGCTGTCTTAAAATTGAATGATTATATGCCATCTGGTGTTGACTCCTAGTGACATAGACAATTCTCTTCTCCCTCTGAATCTTCCAGTTCCATTTCCTTCTCAATTTTTGAGGTTCCTTCCAGTTCTTCAGGAGAGAGTTCAGAGACTTGAGGAATTTAGCAAGTTCATTATTCTCTAGCATATATTTATTTACTCCTTTATTTATAAAAATCAGTTTCTCTAACCAACCTTTCGCAAACATAGCATGCTCCTCTCCAGATTTATTCAGACTTCAACTTTCCTAATTGGAATTAGATCACAGATGAACATCATCAAAGGAATTCCTAGGAATTTAAATCCCAACATATTTGTACCACACATTTTAGAAAAGATTAAATTGGTACACATTTGTTTGCCTTATAACAAGTTGTAGGTTGACAACACTTCCCTAGTAAGTAAGTCCACATAAATTTAAATAATATTTAGAAGATAGACAACTGCACCCAGTCATAGAATCACAGAGATGAAATCAGATGTTAGAAATAATCTAGTCAACTTCCTTTTGCTCAGGAAAAGATCCATATCATCTCTGTGATAAACCCTGGTTTCCAGTGAAAGGAGAAGTCACCTCTTTATGTGCAGTCTGCTTCACTATCTGACAACTTGTATGGTCATGATATATGGTTGCGTCGTCTGGGCAATGCCAATGATTTCCAGTGAATAACACTGGACAATACTCTTATGTCTTCAATTTAGAGCACAGCTATCCTTTGTCTTTGGTTGCCTCTATAGCTATTTGTAGTTAGATAGAATCTCTTTTTCCTCTGATGTCTGTTTGTTATCTATTCTATGACTCAAGAAAGTGCAATTGGCTGAGTGGTATATTTATTAAGAAACAGATAATTTACATAGAACTTAAATCTTTTAGTTTTGATACTCAGCAGCTACTTGCTGCCTCATTGTCTCCTTCAGCATTAATAATCCCAGCTAGTATGAGCATTGTGAAATAAATCCAGATGTGGTTGAGACTGGATTATGACAACTATAACCTTTTGCTTTTGAAACACCAGCTGCTTGATTCAACAAAGTTATCCAGTGAAAGTTTTGTATATTCATATGTATATTTTTCTTCAACATATTCTCAAATGGTTTAGATTAAATTGCTTATTTTCTTATCAGATAAAATTCACTAAATTTGGCTTATTTGTGGAAGTAAATACATGCTTTGGGAATAGCCTTTGAAAGCTGTGTGAAAAAAGCATTGCTCTCAATCATTTCTTATAATTTATTTATTTACTCTCTCGTTTTGTTTTGAGGAGATGCCAAGAGAAAGGAGACTATTTCATTATGTGACACAGACTTTGAAATATATGAGTTTAGAGATGTCTTTCTCATGAACTTTCTCTTCTTGTGTCACAAAGTGCAGCATTTAGTCAATGCTAATTATGGCAGAGGCAAAGAAATGGAATAATTTTATTACTGATTTGTTTTATTTATTATTTTGATAACAGTCTGTCTTTGAATGGCATGCTGAGACCCACACTCCAAAAATTGCATATTAATTGTGATCAATGCTATTCATTCAAAGCCATCAGGCTCAATTTCAGGCATCTGCACACCATCCAAATTGTACAATCAAAGCTCCACTCATTTTTATGTGTAAGACACAAATATAGGTGGAGCTTTCATCATCCATCATGGCCACCAAATTGATTTTCTTTAAACCACACCTGCAGACATCTCTATTCCATTATATTTTTCTGGAAGATATAAAATTACTGTTTTCAGATTTGAAAACTATGAATCAGCTGTGATAATTATGTGTATATTTTAAAAAATACAAATCAGGAAGGTGTCTGTAAAGCAAATGTTTCCTGTTCACTGAATTACCTTTCTTAAGTCAGTATCCATTAGACTCAGGAGGCTGAGGAAGAAAATATTGTTGATAAAAGACCTGTAAGCCTCTTTAAAAAAAAAAGAAGACATATCAGTGGAAACACTAGAAACAATTTTAAGCAAAAAGAAAAAGGCAACAGATTAAAACTGAAGCAATAAATAATAATCTGGACACAGTAAATTAATACAGTATTATCACAGAACTAATGTAGGACTTCAGGAGGCATCTAAACTTTATACATGAGAAGGCCTAGGACAGATTTAGGAGAAAGCGATTCACAATGTGGTGTCATCACTGAAAAAAACTACCTTGAAATACTGCAGCTGTCAGTCTTAATTGACAAACTTTTCTTACTGTGGAATGATCTTTCTCCCGAATTCCTGTCCCATGGCTGCTGTCATGGTTTCAGAGGCCTACAACAGAAGGAAATTGGTCACACAGTAAAAGCTTGCAACTATAGAGCCTCTTACAGAGTTTACTTGAGATAAAGATTCTGCTTTTGGTGACAGGCCCATTACAACTGTAATATCTACTTGATAGTTAGGTGGGATTTAAAATCCTCTCAGGCTAATCAGGCTAAAAATAAATGCCTCTGAAGCTCTAGGCTTCTGCCAGTGGGTTTGCTAGGTATCTCAGGTATATGAATGAGTCTATGTACTTCACTCCATCCTCTCACTGTAAAATGGGAGGTAACAGTGAACTCTTAGAAAGGAGATAAGCTAAAGAAGAAAATAATGATTTCCATATTTACTGTATATAACTTGATGTAAATGAGGAAAAAATGTTTACCACATAGTCCAGTTGAAACCATTTTTTCCCAGGAGTAGGTTCTCTTAACATATCTGAAAAGTGCAGATGTGGGGCAATTCAGTCTGCCTCCTGCTTTATTCTGATGCTATGTTTGATCAGAGCTGATAAGTTACAACAAAGCACTTGCTGAAATCAGCAGGCTGGGCACTGAACAACTAAATAAACAACTAAAACATGGACTTGGTGCCAATGTTCCATTGCTTTCATGTGCCCATACTCCTCCCTGTCTGTGCTTATATTGAAGGCAATCTTTATATGTATGCTGTTTTTTTGAAAGCACACTAATGAGGTATGTAATATTAATTACTGAATTCAGCCCCTGTAATTCAAATTTAAGGGATTACTACCTTGATAAAGGAATGGATGGGTCATCCAAATTATGTTGTTATACTCTAAAATCATAAGGTAACTTTCCTGTTATCCTTATGGTGTCTGTTTCCTGACCTAGACTATCTCAAAGAAGTGATATTAATCTTGAAAACTTTTCACAGTTTCTTCTGTCTCATCTTACACAAATAGAATGAAGGTAGGGTTATTTTGAATTTCTTTATTATGCTTTCTTCTTTCCCAGGTCTCAGTTGTCATTTTTTCCACCCTTAATGTCTCATCCATTCCTTTATCACAGTTATTTTCATATTCTTTTAGAAAAAGTAATTATCTAATTCTTCTATGGAAAGTTGGAAATGTGAGAGGAATACCTAGTGACATAAAAACCGCAGGAAATGCTGGACAACATTTCCATGGAGGAAGGCAAAGGTTGCTTTAGCTTTTCTCTAGTTTCTTGCAATACTTAGCAGCAGGGGTGGGATTCAAATTTTGTAACAACCGGTTCTGTGGGCATGGCTAGGTGGGCATGGCCATGTTACTGGGTGGGTGTGGGTTGTTATTTTTTTGCAGCATTCCTCCCACCCATTTTTTGGACCTTCTGGGCCTCAGGGAAGCCTCCTGGGGGCGTTTTTGCTCCCAGAAGACTTCTCTGGGGTCCAGGAAGGAAACTAATGGAGCATGGGGAGCATGCATCACCCTCCTGCACTCTGTTTTGGGGCCTTCTGGGCCTCAGAGAAGCCTCCTGAGGGTGTGTTTTTGCTCCCAGGAAGCTTCCCTGGGGACCAGGAAGGCAAAAAATGGAGGGGGTTGGGGAGATGCTGTGCCCCCCCTCTATATTTTCCCTTCCTGGGCCTCAGGGAAGCCTCCTGGGTGAAGCAGTAAGTAAGCGAGGGGAATCCCAGCACAGCTGATCATAGGATCAGCTGATGGTCGTGAGGGAGAAAAAAAAAGAAATACCTTAAGGAGTGACTGGGTGGGGAAGAACACAGTCAGCAATGTCGGACATGCATACAATGTTGCGCATGCATGACAAGGACTGACTGGGCAGTGAGGGGAGGGATGGGTGGAGAGGGGCAGGACCAGCCAGGGCATGATTTGCTGGTTCTCCAAACAGCACAAAATCATAACAACTGGTTCTATAGAACCGGTCCGAACCAGTAGAATTCCACCCCTGCTTAGCAGGCCCAGTTGCATAAAAACCAAGTATACAAAGCTATGGGTGTCTGTTAAGGTTCTACATAATCTGAATGTTATATTTGCTTTTAAAATGCCATCACATTTTAGCCAAGTGGACCTGAAAGCCATGTGATAAGGAAGATCACCTCTCCATCTCTGAAATTTGTCTGAATGGATGTAAGTGAAATGGATAAGTCTCTAAAGAATAGAGAATTTAATTATCTTGCAAAAGAAATGTAGCATTCCATAGAAAATTTCTCTGACCAGTACTATTATGATACTGCTATTAACGAGATGGTTTTATTAAAAAAATAAGTGAAAATAATTTTATTTCTAATTCAGAATCAGTAGAATTCCCTTAACAGCTCTCTATTTGTAAATAATATGAATCCCCATAAATGAATTTAATATAAGACATTGAATGTATTAGGCAGTCACAAAGATTGCAAAATTATTTATTATTTATGTATTCATTAAATTTATATACTGTCCATCTCACTGTTTAGGGCAAATTCATTTTGTTTTGCTATAAACCCCATGTATAAACTAATTATAATCCCTGGTATATTCCTGGTTTATAATCCTGCTTTGTTTGTTTTGTTTTTCTCATGTGAAGAGTAAAGCAAGCCCAAATGAACTGCATGCACAATTCCATGTCTTTATGTAGCATTCCAAATTCCTGTTTGTTCTTATATGCAAACACAGCATCCATTGAATGAGAATAAAATCATCAAACCAAAAACAAATATCAGACAACTTTAAATCACTGCCTCTCTCTCTCTCTGAAATATGTAGTACTGATTAAGGAAACTACATATATTAAAATGTACTTAAACACACTGTTGTGTGTGTAAGGAATCTGTTCTGAAGAAGGCAGTTTTTGATGGTGAGGAACCTGGTTAAGTAGAAAAAACACCTCACCAACATGGTCTCACCTACAACGCCTAATCAGTTTGCCTAAAAAAGAGTAGGTTTGCTATTTGGTGGTGCTTCAGCATTCCAAATTTGAATTAGCACATTTAGTGCTGCTATTTATTTAAAATACACTAACCTTTTCCATTGAAAAATAGCCCAGTGAATGACTGAAGATGGAGAATTCAGCATTTCATATAGCAGGCTGGACAAACAGTTTTCTCCTTGCTATTTGCTATTCTCTTGCATGGATTCTTTTTTTTATTTAGATGCAGAAACATTTAGAGATGCATCATGTAAGTCTATATTGTTATGCTACAGTGCTTAAATGTGTGTGCCAGTATGTCTGCTGTGAAAGCTAGACATACAATGAAAACATTCCTGAAAAGAAATGCATACAATATTTACCTGAACAACATATTCTGAAATGGTTGGTTTAGTTTTTTGAAAAAGACAGTTTTTCCCCTCCTTCAATGTCCCCTCCCTGCAACCAAATGTAATTTATTATGGCATGTAGTCTTCTAAGTTGTGTAGGCTATAAAAACTGCAAGAGAAATAAAATTCTGACTGCCTTGGGAAAAAAAATACTTCGATAGGCTCTTCAGGTTTATCTCATTCCAGAGAACAAATGATATGACTGACATACAGTTAACCCTTGGATCCCTCCCGCACTGCCTTTAAAAAAAATAATGAACAACTGGTAAATTGTTGCATAGCAAATTACTTTATTTTCAATCATACAGTATGTGGAATTATGCATCAATCATACTAAATATAATTCTTTCATCCAAAAATGGAGAAATAAAGGGAGAGAAGATGATTCAGATATTTCTGAAATAATACACAATATGGTGGCTGTAGGCTAAACTGGTCCAAACTTTATGTAGAATACTTAAAATGACCTTTTCCTGCAGCCCTCTAGACCACAGTCTCCACCAACACAAGGAGGTTTTGGTTTACATTCCCGAGAGCTGTGTTGCCTACTCATCTGGAAGAGTGTCAAGAAGATTTGGCACGCTTTGAAATCAGACTAACAGTTGAATTTTGGTTTGGGGATGGAACAGCTTTTTCTACCCTACTGGAGAGTAGCAAGTTTGTATAGGGGAATTAGCTGTTCCCTGCCAGTTATTTCTCAGCACAGCTGCTTGAGACAACTGTCTCATGCCATCTAATGGTAGAACAAGCTGGTTACTAGGCAATGTGAAATTCAAACGGTGCCAGTGTGGAATGTCAGCAAATGTAAGTATTGAGTGTTGTCTTGAGCGTTGTATGAGTGAGAAGGCCAGGGTAGAAACTGAATACTTAATATTGTGAGGTAAGGATTTGTCCTGAGAACACCATAGTGAATACTGTGGGATGTGCAGTTTGAACAGAATGTGTTAAGCTGATGCAACTAACTGTTCATTTGAGTTAAACTAAGATACAGCTTTTATTCATATTATATAAAGTAACATTGTTTGAGCAACAGGTTGAAGATAGTCACTTTGAATTTTGTTTTTAATTCATGAAATTCCTTGTTGGAGATTCAGTGCAGCCCCAGGAAGTGCCACTGATGCAATCGGCTTTGCATAAAGCCCTAAGGCTAGGCAAACAGTTGAATCGCCAGGGTTGCTCAGCAACCTTCTTATCAGATGGCTTAATCGCAATTACATAATCCTCTCCCATTGTTTCTTTCTCTTTCCCAGCCAAAGAACAACATACAGGCTGAAGACACTGACAGTGAAGTATTTTCTGTGGGAATTTCAATCCTGTAGTGTAAAATTTCTGTTTAAAGCAAATATGCATTTTAGAGAAAGAACAAGGTTCTTTGTTAGAAATTTCCAGATCAGATAAAACTGGAAGGCAGTACAAGGAATTTTAAGCATTTTTACCTTCCAGATTATCAAATCCAATTCCTAGTGAATACACAAATATGTGTCCATGAGATATTCTTGGTAACAACAGAAACTACTTTTTTTTTTTCAACTTGCCAGTCTAACCTACAGCCCTGGACAGGTATTCCATTCTATCCAAATGATAACTATACAAGAGCCAGCTTTGCCTATTGGCCTTGGTTAGCTAGATAGTGCTATCTCCAGAAGAATGTTATGCTAGGTAAGAGTTTGCATTATAAATGAATGCAAGCAACAACAACAAAATTTGTCAAGCAAATGAACTGAGAATGATCTTTTCCTTCTTATCACTTGAGATATAAAATAGCATCAACAGAAAGTAAAAGATAAGATAGAGAAGCAATTAACATTTTTCTTCTGCATAAAAAGTTCCATTAAAATCTAGGAATATTTCTTGATCCAGTGGTATCTTCACCTCACTTGACCTTCCATAAGGGTTTTTTCCCTCGGCAAATAGTATCTGCTTTCTGGTGTGACATAATCCAGTTGTCAGTAGATGGCATCAGTTAGCTGGAACAAAAAAGAAAGATTTTAGATTTGCCAGATTGCACATTGCAGCACTCATGACAAATCTTATTTTTTTTAAACAAATTTTATTCAATTTTTAACATAAAAACAAAACGCTCTTTTTAGTGGACAATAATAATATAATTAAGTATGCATATATGAATGTATAACTATTGTCATACAAATTTACATACAAATATGACAATAGTTATACATTCATATATGCATACTTAGTTCTATTATTACCTTTTCCATTTCAAACTTTCAGAAAGGAGAGAAACAAGCAAACTAGTCTCTTACATTAATCTCAATCAAAACATCTTTTTGTTTCAATTATTTCAAATATAATCCTTTAATATTTATTTCAAAAATAAAAATAACAATATACATTTGCCTACTAAAAAAAGTTACCAATATCTCTCCTTCCTTTTAATAGTCTGAATTAGTTTATTAATTTAAGTAGTTCTTTAATCTGTTATATTTTCTTTCCATCACACATTCTTTCCATAGATTCTAGATTAATACAAGTTTTAACACAAAAGAAACAAGTATAGGTTTCCCCCCTCTTACTGCTTTGAGTGTGACACCTCAGTGGTTAAAATATACCTTTATTCCCTCATCTTAATTCCCAGTAAACCATTATTTTTCAATAGTTACAATAATAATCATTACATCTTTTCATTTGGATTCTGCAACATATTTTCCCCCCTTAATTTTATTTTTAATTTCAAAATAAGTAAAAGGGAAAAAATTGACGATTCAATTTCTGGTCACTGANAATTTCAAAAAAGTAAAAGGGAAAAAATTGACTATTCAATTTCTGGTCTCATATTGACCTCATTTTTAAACATCTTCACATTCATTTCAATTATTACAATTTCTTCAATAAACCTTAACTTTTAAAAATTAAAAATAAAAATAAAAATGTATATTCATCTAATAAGAGTTGTTAGTATTTATCTCCCCTTTAATAATCTATATTACCCTATTTTCTAAATATTTTTTTAATTGCAGATATATTCTTGTTACCACTTGTCATTCTGCAGAATCCCCTTTTTAATTCATCAACCATTTTCTCTGAAAAAACGATTTCTTTTCATCATTTTACTATTTCCATATTTCTTTATTTCATGCACCTGTTTCTTACTGCTTTGCCTATCCCTCTTTTTCCCATATCTTTTCTCATTCGGTTTATAACCCTCTCTTTCTTGATATCTTCCTTTCCCCTTTTCTGCTGGATCTTTCTACCTCTCCCAATTTCACAGGTATTTCCCTTTTTGATTACTTTCTTAAATCACAACTTTTTAGCCTTCCTTCTTTCCCCTCGTCTTTGTAATGTTCTTTGTGTTGTCTATTTAAGATGTCTTCTCCTTGAATTGACTCCTCCTTCTCTGAAGTTCTTTCTTCTTGTTCTTCAATCACCATTTCCATTTCTTCTAATACAGAGCAAAGTGATTTGCCTCTTTCCTGTAGTAATTCTCTCATATTTTTAAGTTCCATTTTTATTTTCCAAAGAGATATCATCATTACACACTCTTATATCTTATAATCATTGAAGTCCACAAAAACACTTTTACTTTCCTTCTTTCTTCTTTCAGTTTTCTAAAGTTCTCAATTATCTCAACCAAGGGTCTATACCAAAAACATCAATCAATCCCATAATCAGTCTTTCCTTGTTTCTTTCTTCATTCTGGTTCAGCTTTCACTTTCTAAGATTCTTACTTTGTTTCTTTAACATTATATTTCTTTAACATTATATCAACACAAGTTCATACAGAAACAGGATGCTTTCCCTTTTGTTTGAGCGCAAGTTTTTGTCAGAAGATGGCACTCTCCATTATACAAAGTCTTCGCCCTTTCCCCCTATTTTTTTTATTTAGCGCTTTTTGAACCTCAATATTCCAGCACAATCCAGTCTCCAATTTGTACATTTTATTATTATTATTTTTTTACAATCTTAAGTCTAGCTTTATTTTATGCCTGTTTATTGCCAAAATATTTTAGTCCAATTTAATTAAATCTTTAGTTCCAGCTTCTTCCTTTCCTGATTTGAAGCCCTGCTTAGCTGTCAAAATTATTTTCTTATTTTTTTTCCTGTCCCTTTGTATTTTTGCCGCTCACTTTTCTTTTGTTAAAAGTTCAATGTTACCTTAATCCTGGAGTACTTTCGTTTAGATGTATTGCCCAGTTATCCTGGTTCAATGTTATCCACCTCTTTCTTTCCTCTTGCACAAATCTTAGTCCAGCTGAGTCCTCCTCTTCGGGGTGACCATTTTAGATCACCGCTTCAGTCATCTTCGGGGGGAAAAAGACCAAGCCCAGGAAGGGAGATGCAGCTCTCCTCAACCTGGCTTGTGGCTTCCCCTTACTCCACTGCCCCTCCAAGGCAGCTTCAGCCCCTAATTGCAATGATCGGGGCTCTCCAACGAAAGAGCACGGACCATAGCCACGGACAGTCGCGATCTACGGTCCGTCAGTGAGGAGGGCTCAACCCAGAAGTCCCCATTCTTATTCTTACCAGGATGTTGGTGCCCTGTTTTCACAGCAGGAAATAAGATAATTCCCTGAAGAAATGGGACACTGTCCGGTTTAAAGTTTCCAAGGCCCTCCAAAAGGATGTGAAATCCTGTTTTGGCAGCCACCGGCCTTCCAGAAAGATCTCAGAAAAGCTGGCTGGGTGACATTAAACCTGATTTCCCTGGGGATGGATGAATTGCAGACATTTACCATGGATTTATTTAAAAAAACAAAAACAAGGAAGCCCTTGAAATCTTGATCCTCCTCTAGAAAACTCTCTTCAGAAGATAAGTATTGAATGGAACACATCTATTGAGAAATCCAATTTTGGTCATCACACTGTAAAAAAGATGTTGAGACTCCAGAAAAAGTGCAGAGAAGAGCAACCAGGATGATTAGGGGACTGGAGATTAAAATATAATGTAGAACAATTGTAAAAACTGGGCCTGGCTAGTCTAGGGAAGAGAAGCACCAGGGTAGATAGGAGAGCAGTCCTCCAATATTTGAGTGGCTGCCACAGAGAGGAGGAAGGGGTCAAGCTATTTTCCAAAGGATCCCAAGGTTAGACAAGGAACAATGGATGGAGACTGATCAAGGAGAGATTCAACCTGGAAATAAGGAGAAACTTTCTGACAGTGAGAACAATCAACCAATGGAACAGAAGTTGCCTTCGGAAGTTGTGGGAGCGTCATCACTTGAGATTTTCAAGAAGAGATTGGACTGCCATCTGTCAGAAATGGGGTAAGGGTCTCCTGCTTGGGCAGGGATTGGACTAGATGACCTCCAAAGTCCCTTCCAACTCTGTTAATCTAATCTAAAATGTAAAATAGGCAATTGAAATCTTTCTTGATTTCCCATCAGATTATTTCATGTTCTTCCATTCCACTGAGCTCAGACGAAGTGAGACTTAGGTTAACAGTTCCTTTAAAATTGAGTAACTGCTATTAAAAAAAAAAAACACCTTATGGCACATCATAAACCGAGTCACTTTCCACCCAGAAATACTGGCAGACTCCAATCTCAAAGTCACATGTAAAATATCTAACTTGGCTCTCCAAACAACCGCCGTGGATAGCTATCCTAGATTGTGCTAAGCCAAGTAAGTGTGGTTTAATGCTGAATAAATCACAGTTGGCTGATCTCCCATGATAAGTAGGCCGTAAACCATAGTTAACACGCTGCAGTGACTGGGTTTGTAAAATATGCTAATCCAAACCCAAACCCAGCCACAATTTGGCATAGGACCATATGTTCATCAAGTTCTGGGACCCAACAGGTTTTATTTTCACATCAAACCTCGGACAAAAGTACTGGCCTAGGATCACCCAGAGAGAGACTGATGAAAGAACTGCAATTAAACTGGGCCTCTCAGATACACAAATCCACTGGATATCTTGATGGTCCTGTCAACCACTGTAATCTTGAATTGTCATAAAACTGGTGGGGGCTGTAATGGACTTTTTTCCCCCCCAAAAAGGGGATGAGATAACGTCCAGGGGAATTACACTGAGTATTTGTCACAATCTTGTGGCAGTTTGTGGAGGGCATGTTTGCAGAGGTGTTCGTAGAGATTGCCTAGATAGAATAACAGAGTTGGAAGGTACCTTGGAGGTCTTCTAGTCCAACCCCCTGCTTAGGCAGGAAACCCTTTTCCATTTCAGACAAATGGTTATCCAATCTCTTCTTTAAAAATTCCAGTGTTGGAGCATTCACAACTTCTGGAGGCAAATGGCTCCACTGATTAATTGTTCTGTCAGGAAATTTCTCCTTAGTTCTAGGTTGCTTCTCTCCTTGATTAATTTCCACCCATTGCTTCTTGTCTTGCCCTCAGGTGCTTTGGAGAATAGCTTGACTCCCTCTTCTTTGGGGCAGCCCCTGAGATATTGGAACACTGCTATCATATCACCCCTAGTTCTTCTTTCCATCAGACTAGACATAGCCACTTCCAGCAACTGTTCTTCATGTTTTAGCCTCCAGTCCCCTAATCATCTTGGTTGCTCTTCTCTGCACTCTTTCTACAACCTCAACATCTTTTTTACTTTGTGACAACCAAAACTGGATGCAGGATTCCAAGTGTGGCCTTACCAAGGCATTATTAGTGGTATTAATACTTTACATGAACCCAACCCAATCCTAGCCCTAGCCCTAACCCAACCCAATCCAACCGTAACCCTAATCCGAACCCAATCCTAACCCTAGCCCTAATCCTAACCCTAACCCTAACCCAACCAAACCCAATCTAATCCTTGCCCTAACCCTCACTCTACCCTAACTCTAGTTCTAACCCTAACCCCAGCCCTAACCCTAACCCAAACCTAACTCTAGCCTTAGCCCTAGTCCTAGCCCTAACCCAACCCAATCCAACCGTAACCCTAATCCGAACCCAATCCTAACCCTAGACCTAACCCAACAATAATTCTAACTTTAATCCTAGCCCTAACCTTAGCCCTAGCCCTTAATCCTGTTGTTTTTGCCTATCCTTTAATATGAGATAGAGTCAGCATGTTCCAGGTCCCATCCTTTAAACACCTACTCCGTTGAACAGCATCCCTCAGTGAAGATTTGAATGCCCCCAGCTCTGTTTTGAAGACCTCATTTTCCTACCAAGCTAGCAAAGATTTGGGTTCCTCCTTTGAGAAGTTTTATGGGATTTTTGTGGATGTTTGCTCCACCAAGGTAACCATCTTTTTTTTTTCTGTCTAGCATTCAGTTTTCTATCTTTGCTTTTAATTCTGTTTGCTGCCCACAGTCCCTGAGGAATTGGACTGAGCTAGGAATGTGAATGTTACATACATCATTCATACCAGCGTTTGGCTGTAGTGCCCACAGATGTCACAATTGAATTTACGATTGGCTTCACCTATGCTGGAAAACATAATGTGGTTGGCTCGCTTTGAGTTTACAGAATTGCATGAAACCAGCTGCAGTTCTCTCAGGTTTAAGCCAGCAGTATTTTATTTTATGTGCCATTTTTTCAAACAAGATTTTTTGATTTTTTAAAAAAATACAGTAGAGCAAGATAAATAAAGCAATACATTTTAGCAGACAGAAAATGCTCAAAAATATTATGTGTAACAAGATTATTTGGCAGACTGAGAAAGTAGTTGACGTACAATAGTGGTGCAAAATCTAATTGTCTGGAAACAATAACAACAAATCACACCATAAAGCGAAAAATCAAGTTTTTTTTCCAAGCTTGTTAGTTTTGTATGACTTTTACATCACTCTGCTTACTCATTTTACATTGTGCACCAACCAGAGTTGTGATTTATAGCGCCTATAAATTAAAGAAGTAAAATCGATCAAAATCAATCGATTAATCCTTTTTGACATTGTTGAATTTAATTTACCTCCAACAAGTAAAAAAAAAAAAAACCTAACCAAAAGCAGTTAGNACATTGTTGAATTTAATTTACCTCCAACAAGTAAAAAAAAAAAAAACCTAACCAAAAGCAGTTAGTATTTCCAGCTAGCCAATTTTAGTAAAAGCCAGAAGCCACAGCCCATGAAAACATATGTTTTTTAATTATATTTGTCAGTCAGAAAATGTGTTACTGTACTCCTTCTGATCTGCCACAAATTAGGCTATTTTTGCTCCTATGCTTTCTGGTGCAATTCACTAGTGTTTGAAGGGCACAGTATAATGACTGGTAGTCCTCGAAGTACGACCACAATTACAACCAGAATTTCTGCTGCTAAGCAAGGAGGTTGTTAATTGAGCCACGTCCAAATTTATGACCTTCTTTCTCACATTTTTATAGTGAATTAAGGACTAGTTTCCAAAGCACCAGAAGCGCCAGAAGGCAAGAAACAATGGATGGAAACCAATCAAGGAGAGAAGCAACCTAGATTTAAGGAGAAATTTACTGACAGTGAGAACAATTAACCAGTGGAACAGCTTGCCTTCAGAAGTTGTGAATGCTCCAACACCAGAGGTTTTTAAGAAGAGACTGGACAGCCTTTTGTGTGAAACAGTGTAGGGTCTGTCTCCTGTTTGAACATCGGGTTGGACCAGAATACTTCCAAACTCCCTTACAGCTCTATTCTAATTCTGAATTTCATTTGCACTATTCTTCACTTCACTCTGGGATACTGCTCCTCCCTCTTCTCCAACTGCTGATTTCTTTCTGTCCTGGGTTTGTTCTTTAGGAATGCAGTAGGTCTCTTGAATTTTTCCTTCAGCGCCTTTGCACGTTGCTCTTCTTATTTTCAGAGAAGGCAAATTCAGAGAATTTTTGGCTTCAGCAAGAGGCAGCTCCGTTACTTTCGTTTTGTGTAATGCGACGCCTGAATTCTTTCTCTGCTGTGCAACCAACATCCTCATTTTTCTGCAACTTAGCTCAAACTTGATAATTAATCTAAGCCTCCGACCTGATGTTTTATAAATTAAAAGTCTCTACAGTGTTTTTCAAACTAGGCAATTTTAAAGTGCGTGGATTTCAGAACTCAACATTCCTTGGCCAGTCTTTTGGAGAGGTGGAAGTCCACACACCTTGAAAGTTGCTAACTTTGAGAAATGCTGATCATCTAATCCTCAACTTAGGGCAACAATTGGGACCAGAACATTTATTGTTAAGCAAGAGTGAGACGTCATGTGACCACATCCAATTTTTCAATCTTTGTTTTGCAATGGTCTTTAAGCAAATCACAGTGACCGTTAAGTGAGTCATCATGTGATTGTAATTTGCAACCTTCTTCTCTGTTGACTTTCTTCTTTTATTTGTAGATATTGTACTCTCAAATTGCAAATGGAGACGTGGACACTCTATTTTTCTTATCTTCATTTTAAGTGCTTTGGTTTTATTGTATTGTGAACAGTTGCTGGAGTGCATCCACAGTTTCGCTGTACTTGTACAATGACAGTAAAGTTGTTGTTGTTGTTGTTGTTGTTGTTGTTGTTCTTCTTCTTCTTCTTCTTCTTCTTCTTCTTCTTCTTCTTCTTCTTCTTCTTCTTCTTCTTCTTCTTCTTCTTCTTCTTCTTCTTCTTCTTCTTCTTCCTCTTCCTCTAATTTCATTTCATTTTTATTTCTTTTAAAATATGGACACCAAAGAAACTTGACTTGATTTGCAATCTTTCCAGCTGGCCTTCTGTTTCTTTTTTTTTTTCTGAAAAAGATTTGTTTTTTTTCTGCAAAGATAAAAATATATACATTGTCAATTAAAAAACAAAACAAAACACACATAGTGCCCACTGCCCAGAGGCCCGGCAGGGAAGGTTGGAAATCACAATTTATGTGACCACAGAATGCTACAACCCTCCTAAATGTGAACTGACTGCCGAGTGTCTGAACTATGATACTGTGACCTCCTGTTCTGACCCAAGCCTTGTTCAAATTAAACAAACACAAACTGTGTATAAAAGCAAACCTTCTTTAATGCAGCGCTGGGAATTCAGTGCATTACCAGTCAAGAAACATTTAAACCTAATTGTCCGATATCAAAAGCAAGCCCTTTCAAGGCTGCCAAAGGCTGCCAAGAACAGAAGACTGATTAAATATCCACCAACAGAAGTTTCAAAAACAAATCGGAATAAGCAGGGCTTCAACGAGGACTATGAGTCTAAAGAACATCTTTGCTTCCTGAAAAGAACACAACCCCGAGGGCTGGTTTTTATCCCTTATGGGAGGGGCCATCACCTTCCAGCCTTACTCCTGAGTCCTGAGTTGCTCTTTCCTTCAAGCAGCCCTGCGTGCACATGCACTGGGCACAGGCTCCCTGGGGTCCCTTGCATCACTGCTGCCAGACTCCACAAGCTCCAAAGGCAGCACCCCACTCTCCGATAGTCCTGGCCCCATCCCTGCATCACACACAGGCCCTCATCCGAGTCCTCGCTCTCAGAAACCTCTGCTATCCACACCTGCTGCCAGCAAACCACAACACCCTCCCAAGGATGGTACGATTGTTATAATTTTAAGGATAGTTCATACATTACTTTCACAGCACTGTTGTAACTTCAAACCGTTGTCAAAGGAATTGGTCGCAAGTCAAGGACTACCTGTAATCTCAAGTATGTATCCCAATTGCTTTTCTGAATATTTTTTTTATGCATGCATGCATGGTAAAACATTTTTTCTGCTATCCTTATCAGAAGCAGGATGTAGGCATGTTTGATACTGCAAAAATACGATTATCCACAGAGTTCAGCAGTCTTATTCTATTGAACTATTTTAAAATTTGGGCTCAAAAACAAAATACACTGTGCTTCTTGCAGTGCTTTTGTGTAAAGGCTGTTACAGGGGGACCAGTATGAGCAAATTATCCTTGGTAAAAGGTTAAATCTTTCATTTTAAATGAACTCTTTAATTTAATCACTTTAATTTTTCCTAAGTCTGTTTCAAAGTAGATGAACCCCACCACCCTAATATCAAAAGCACTATTAATCAATTGGACACTCAGTGCTATCTCTTGCTCATCCCTGTGTCATAAAGTTTCTAGTTGGGATGGAAAAATCATACAATTTTCTCTGTGTCTGGTTTCAGCCCTTCTAAAAACTGTTCCACTTAATTCACTTTCATGTTCATGTAAAGCAAAAGATTATGATTCCTTTAGGATAACTTTACATACTTAATTTGCCCACCTAGACCTTTGGGTACCTTATTGTGTAAAATCTTCAGAAGCAATTGAAAACCAGTGTCTTTGTAACCCGGGTTTTCTAAATGGCAAGCTGGATATTGTGAATATATTACTCGTTTTTTTTCGCCCAGCATCCAGTGGGCCTCTCAGACACTAAAAATAAAACATTTGGGGCTGGTTTATATGCGATGATTTCCAACCTGGGGAAAAAAAAAGAAATTATTTGAAATATATAGCCATCTAGGTCACACACGTGACTCTAGGCAGTAAACTACTACATACAGAAAATACACAAGATTAAAAAAAGACACAATGTAAAAATAAAAGCAGCAGCCATGTTATTTATTCAATGTTGTTTCATGTTGCCTCGGTTGAGATCCTGGGATCTAAGCAAATTGGGAATTGCTCTCTTCCACTTCCGTTCCTAATATTGGGCCAACCCATATGTTATGCTTCTCTGGCTTCCACATCACCACCCCATTCCCCCTTTGATAATTCTCAACTTTCTATAAGCTTTAGCTATTTTTCTATTCTGCTCAATGTGCTATTTGAGCTTTTCCTGTGTGTGGCTTTGTTCTTTCCTGAGATTGATTATTAGACCCAAACATGGCATGCATCTTAAGCCAATAAAGATATACATACTCTAGCTCAATACTCGTGGTTCGCTGTGCAACTGTGGTCCAGCTTTGTTTTTGGGGAGGAAAATAAGGGAAAAAACTTCTGCCTCTGCCTACCAGCATCCATTGGTAATCATCTGGGTAGTGTCCTGTCAGTGTGTGAGTTGAGGGCTGTTTGGAAACTGAAAGAGTATTTGATGTGTGAGCAAGGAGACTCAACTGTTCCGTACTGAGGCTGCTTGGTGCTGTGAAACTAAAAGTGAAACTGAAACTCCTCTCCTCTGCTTGTATTTTGCATTTGGAACATATTTCTTTTCAGGTGGGGAGGGGGAGTCGAACTCTAGCATCAGACCGTGTTAATAATAATAATAATACATGAAATAGTAATACTCTGATGGTCAGTTTGAAAATCCTTTTGTTGTGAGCACCTCAAAGCCAAGAGAAACATCCGTGCCAAACATCCGTTTGTAGGCTTTACGGTTCTGGAGATTTTGTGACGATGCATGAGTGGTCTTTCGCTTTTTTATATGTATAAATTCATACATACATACATATATAAGATTGCACCAGGGCTGGGCTTCAAAAATTTCAGCAACAGGTTCTCTGCAAAGGGTTGCTGGGAGGGTGTGGCCTGGTCAGCCTTCTGCACCACGGCGGGGGTGGGGGTGCATTTTCGCCTCCCCCTGACTCTGGAGGCTGGAAATGGGCACATTTCCAGGCTTCCTGGAGGCCTGTTTTTCCATGTGAGCCCTGCACTTATCTCGCATCCAAAATGGGCTGTGTGGAGACTCCTGGGAGGGAAGGGACAGGGCAGGATGAGCGGGCCCAGCCAGGGATGGGATTTGGCGGTTCGCCGAACCAGCCATAACATTAGCAACCGGTCGAACCCATAGCAGCCCACCCCTGTATTGTACAATTTGTTTGCTAAAATCCTCTTGTTCAATTGTGGCCAATCTGTCTTAATTTTACAGCTCGTCTGGGAATGAATTCTAATGTTTGTTGCAAGAGAGATACCTTGCCTTCACGCCCTGGTATTTATCAACCCACATTTTTAATTAATGCACTTGAAGTCCCATTAACATTTAATGTTATTTAATGTTATTTAATCCCATTAACATTTAATGTCTCATTAACATTAACATTGCATCCCTTCTGTCTCCAGTCCCAAAGGCGCTTTTTCCAAAAAGCAACTGGACTTTCTTGATTTTTTGTTTTCTTGAAAACATCTTTCTTGGATCAGAAGTGAAATGTTTTTAAGGGAAAAAGAAAAAAAGAAAAACCAAGAAAGTCTAATTAAACTTTTGAAAAAACACCTTTGGGACATTCATGACCCAGACGACTGAATCTCCATAGCCATCTTCTGTCTGTGGATATTCAGCTTAATTTTTCCAGCTTCATTTCCTTGTCGGAACAATCGTGTTGATAACGAGTTTTTATTTTTGCAGCTCTTTTCATAATTGAGTTTTCCTCCAATTGTTACGTTTCCATGGGCTTTAGGTGCCAGCCGACTCAAGCAACTAAGATTAAAAAGAGTTAATATTTGCTTTTGTGGTTTTCTCCTCTTTGTACACTTTCCTTTGTCAGGTTTTTTTTTTCACAAAGGAATATTTTTTTATTTTGCAGGCAATGATTCTGATTGAACATGCTGAATTATATCTTTGAGTTACAGTTTTACCCCATTCTATTTTATTCTATTCTATCTATTTTCTTTCTTCTCTTTCTTTCTTTCTTCTTTCTTTCTTTCTCTTCTTTTCTTTCTTTCTTTCTGTCTTTTCTTTCTTTCTTTTCTTTCTTTCTTTTCTTTCTTTTCTCCTCCTTTTTTTCTTTCTCTCTTTCTCTCTCTCTCTCTTTCTTCTTTATATTTTTTCCACTGCTAAATATCTGCCACATGTATCCTTTTGTATCTTATTCAGTTTCAAGCAGAGCTGCCTTTATGACTTCTGCAAGCAACATCTGGAGTCAAATTATTCCTCTCATAGTTTTAGAATGTTGAAGACAATTTTGTCTTTTTGTTACACGTCCACATCGTAACACTTTTAAGACACAGTTTGAATGTATTGATTTCTTTGGCATTTATTGATTTATTCTTCCCTCAATGGCCCTCATTATGGAACTTTCTGGTTACACAATAGGTAGTCTTATACAATTCTCTTTATAGGCCATTGACAAAGTTAACTTATAGTTTCTAAGTCCATAGTGTCATGCCGTTTATCCAATTCCATCCCATTGCCCAAATTTCCCCCCAGTGCATCATTGTTTCTTTTACTTGCTCTTCCTCTAAATTCACTCCTAATAAGTAACCAAACAGTTTTTTAATCATCTTCTCTTCAGTGCTTGTTAAGTTTTATCTAATTCAGTCAATTCCTTGTAAAACCCAAGCCATCTTTTTCTATAACTTGTATGTATTTGCCAAATATGAAACTAACATATTTATCCCTTTAACTGCTAGTCTTATGCTTTATTTTGAGTTACCCCTTTTCATTAAAATTTTTCATATCTGATATTTAACACATGTTGAGAAAGTCCAGAAATATTTCACTAAGAAGAGTTCTCCACTCCTCTACTAGTTGCAGAATACCTGATGCCACCAGACCTCGAAATACTAGACCTAGAAAACCTAGAACTACACCTTCACGTATTCGGGTTAGAACCCGTAGCTGATGTTATGGGGCCAGTTTGGAGAACCACAAATACCACCCCATCGGCCACCCTGCCCCTCTACAGACTCTTCCATGCGGCCCATTGTTGGATGTGTAGGTGTAAATGTGCAGGGCTGCAGCGGCACGCTCAGGCGAGAGCGAAAAACAGGCCTCCTAGAGGCTCTGGAAGGCCGGAAATGGGCCTGTTTATTTTCAACCCACGGAGGCTCAAGGAAAGCCTCGGGAGCCCGGGGAGGGTGGAGATGCCCCCCCACCATGGTGTAAGAGGCCAACTAGGCCACACTCACCATGGCCACGCCCACCCAACAACCAGGCAGAGAACCCTTTGCTAAACTTTTTGAAGCCCACCCCTGCTCTTTTGTGACTTTCTGACACGCAAAATCATTGGAGAAACCAGATTCATTTAACAACCGGGTTAGTCACTTACGAGCAGCAATGATCCATTGAACAACGGCGGCAAGGAAGGCCGTAAAATCGGGCAAAACTCACTTCAGGAATGTCTCACTTAACCACAGAAATTTTGGGCTCAATAGTGGGTCGTTAAGTTGAGGACTATCTGCGTACATGCTTCAAAGTTAAATTTAGTTTGATCCTTGTGAGATAGCTGGCAGCTGACTAAACTGGAGTCTTATTTGCCTTCTTTTGTGGTTTACGGATCCGGCATTCAAATATTTGCCAGCTCCTTGCACTTCTGTTGACGTCATGGGATATGTGTGTTGAATAAGAGGAGGAGGAAGGTCAAAGTGGAAATGACAACAACATCCTGCTACTGCTTTGAGTGCCTCTGCCTGCTGCAGCAGGAGCTGTGCATTTGAGTTGCACAAGCGATCATGATTGCTCAAGATCAGGGTCACATGGGGAGAGTTTCACCTATTCTATTGTTTGTACTTCTGTAGGTTTTATCTTTATAAAGATCCTATTGTTGTCTGTTTCCGGAGAGATTGTTTTTCAATCTCTCTGCAAGGAGTTAATCTCAATTAAGAAGGCAATGCCTCCTTTTCTGATTTTTGCCATTACCCATAGTTTTGAGTTTGGCCTGGCCCTTCAAAACAGTTTTCTATCTTTACAGGTCTCTCTCTGTTTCCTTGATTTTATTTATTTCATGCAACTTGTAACTGCTTTTTGTTTTTTTCTGAATTAATTGAAGAGGTCAGACAATGGAAAACAGGAGTGGTTCTTTAGGCAAAGTAGAAATACTCCAAAAAGCCCTGACTTTGCTTTCCAAAAAAAGTCCACAAGTATCTGTGAAGATTCTCAGTTATGGTCTTAGGTCATGGGTGTCCCAAAGGTGTTTTTTTTTCAAGAGGCAACTGGACTTTCTGGTTTTCCTTTGAAGATGTTTTGATTCTTATTCAAGAAGCTTCTTCAGCTCTTGGTTTCTTGGATGAGAAGCGAAATGCCTTCAAAGAAAAACCATAAAGTCCAGTTGCCTCTTGAAAAAGCACCTTTGGGCTTCAGAGGAAAGAAAAGTTTTAGGTCTTTGTATATGATAGGCTCTTCCCATGGACTTGTCCTGGGGTGGCCTTCAAATTTTTTTTAGCAAGGGGCTCTCTGCCCTAATGACAGGCTCAGTGGGCATGGCCAACCTGACGTTGCTTCTTTGCCCTAATTACCTAAAAAAAGATAATATACCAAAAAGTTGTTTATTATTTCGTGCATTTAATACTTAAATAAAAGACTGGGTGAAACCTGGCTGAAGAGCAGTGACTGTGAGAGGGATCTTGGAGTCTTAGTGGAGTTTCTGGTGAGTTATGTGAGTCTTATTATTTGGGAATTTTAGGGGAACCTCCGATCACCGATCCAATAGACTACAAGACCATAGCTTTCCCTCACAAATAGATTGTACATCTCACTTGTGACACTTTTACAAGGTGTGAAATGCTCTTGGCTGAACACCCAGAAGTTCAATTAAACCTATGAAGAGCTTTCCCTTGCTGCTTGCCTTTCTGAGGTAACTGGGCCACAGTCTTAGCTAGACTATTAGCTAGACTATTAGCTAGGTTATTGGGCTGCACTCTCCTGAGCCCCTGCCAGCCCCCAGCAGCCCACCCCTGACTTGCCCTCCTGGCCTTTGGAAGGACAAAGCCATACAGGAAACCTCCCCAGCTCTAGGCTGTGTCCCAGATGAAGGGGCTGTAACAAGGAGCCTTGGGGCTTGTCCTCCAAGGGATGTCCTTGGAGGGAGTCAGTCCTTCACAAATTCAGGTGGAAGGGCTTGAGCTGTGTGGCCAAAAGGAGTTTCTCTCTCTCTGTGGTGTGTGTGTCTGCATACTTGGGTTGGTGCTGCTACAGCTGAGTGAGAGGTCATTTCTGCCCAAGGATGGGTGGCTGTTGGCCAGAAATGCTCGCCTTAACTCTGTCCCTAGCAGGGGTTCCAAACAGAATTGAAATGGGAGGACTTGAAGTCCCAGAATTTCCTAGCCAGCATGCTGACTAAAAAATTATGGGAGTTGCAGTCCATGCAATACAGATAATCAGAGTTAAAGGGGACCTTGTAGGTCATCTAGTCCAACCCCCCCGCCCAAGCAGGAGATACCTGGTGGGGAATTTCGGGACCTTCCATCCATGCATGCTGGAAGGATTCTGGCAGCTACAGTCCAGGCACCCTGGGTGAGGTTATCTTGGGAACTTCCATCCATGCATGCTGGGAGGGAGATTCTGAGATTTGCAGTCCATGCTGGCTGGCTGAGGAATTCTGGGAGTCGCAGCCCATGAATGCTTGGTGCAGAATTGGGGGAGCTGCAGTCCAGGCATGTTGGGAGGGGGATCCTGGGATTTGCAGTTCCAATGGTGCCTACCGTCCCTGTCCTATTGTTTCTTATCAGTATCCATCTCATGTATTCAGAACTATGTTTATTTTTTACCTGCATCTTGTAAGCGATTGACAAATCAAATCAATCAATCAACAAACAAACGTTGCCCAAAGTTGAGCAACACCGGTCCAGCTGACCTCTGGCGTCCCTTTGCACCAGCGAGTTCTTGCCTTGAACCTTTCTCCCTTGCAGAGAGAGATAGGCCCTCGGGAAGGGCTGGGAGCTTCACTCCGGAGGCTGCCCGGCCAGATGACCTCGTGAGTCCCCACCCTCTCTCTCTCTCTCCCTCCCCCCCACCCCTCCCTAAGCTCGGCGAGAGAGGGCAGGCGGAGCTTCCCGCCGGTGCGCTCCCGCCCCCCATCCTCCCCTCCTCGGCCTGCTGATAGGTCTCTGCGTCGCGCAGGCGCCCTGGAGCCGGAGGTG
Organism: Laticauda laticaudata; assembly: GCA_004320025.1. Classification (NCBI taxonomy): domain Eukaryota; kingdom Metazoa; phylum Chordata; class Lepidosauria; order Squamata; family Elapidae; genus Laticauda; species Laticauda laticaudata. The sequence continues at coordinate 14,377 of BHFT01045279.1, read as the reverse complement.
TGACTGCAGGTGAGGGGGCCGCGGCGAGCGCGGGGGGGGGGGGGC
>BHFT01045279.1:0-14314 GCA_004320025.1 Laticauda laticaudata | reverse complement strand
TGTAAAAGCGGCAATGGCCAATGCCTAGTTTGCAAGCTCGGGAAGCAGCTGCAGGGGCTCTGCTGCACAAATAAAAGCACAAATTTGCTTTCCCGATAGGTCCTCCCTACCCCCCCCCATGCTCGCCCCCCCCCCTTTCCCAGTCCGGGGACTGGGCTGGGTGGGCGGACATCCGTGCTTCCCCCCACAGGCTGGCTTTCACCTTTGCTGGCACGGCCAGCGGCCCTTCCCCTGCGTCCGGGGTGGCATCCGTGGGCTGGGTCTTCCCTCTCTCGTGGGGTTGCCCCCTTTGGAGCCGTGGACGAGCAGATCAGCTGGGCGAGATCTGCCTGCCGTCTTGCTCCTGGGTTCCACCCCGCACCCCCCACCCCTGGCTGGACTGGGATCCAGGATCCAGCCGGTCCTGCTGGCAGATCCGCGGCTTGCTCCTGGGCTGACGCAGCTCCTTTTGCAAGACACCTTGCCCCTGGTGGGGGCTTCTTCCGAGCTGGCAAGCTTGCCTTTGCCCAGCAATGACCCAGATGTAGTTGCAACAGATCCAGGTGTAAATAGTTCCCGCCTTGTTTTTTGTTTTTCAAGGTTTTTATTTTTTATTTTATTCTCGCAAACATTCCATCTTTTCTTGAAAGCGTGTGTCATCTGGGTACGAATATCGTGTGCCAAAATATTTATGGTTTAATACAGTTTCCTTTAACAACAAAAATTACATTGCATTCTTATTTTAAAGTACTATATGTATGTCTTATCGTTGTAACCATTCCCTTTCTAGCTCCTTCTCTATTTTCATGTGTTCATACATATTCATTCATTCATTCATTCTATCTATATCTATCTATCTTTCTATCTCTATCTATCTTCGTCTGTCTGTTTGTCTGTCTATATCTCTATCTCTATTTCTGTCTATCTGTCCATCCATCAATTTATCTGTTTCTCTATATCCTTCTATCTATCTATCTATCTATCTATCTATCTATCTATCTATCTATCTATCTATCTATCTATCTATCTATCTATCTATCTATCTACCTACCTATCTCTTCTATGTTCATATACTTAATTTCTAATTTCGATTTTTCTTTTTCAACCATTGATACAATAATTCCCGTGTCATATAATATTCAGTTTTCCCCCCTTAATTGCCAGCATTAGTTAGTTTGTTCATTTCTGCACATTCGAATATTTTTCCTGATCACCTTCTCTTCTATCGAAATCTGTTTCACTTTTCCAGTTTTGAGCAAATACGAATCTAGCTGCAGTTAATACATGAATAATTAAATAGTTATCCCCTTAACTCTTTATTAAAAAAGTGATGGGATGTAATCATGTTATAAATGTAATAATGCATAAATGTAATAATGCAAGGCTTGGCTGACTCTTTGGAGGGGCACCCAAAGGAAGAGGCATCGGGACAGGTGAAGTTTCTAATCAGATGCTATCTCTTGAGTGCCCCCACACCTGTCTGCAAACTTCTGTTTTATTTTTTTTCTGGAGGGCTTAGTGAATCATAAATATTGGGGTCAGCTGTTTTGGGGAGAAATGGACACAGGGCCGTCTTAACAGCATTATGGGCCCTGGGCAAAGCAATTGTACTGGGGCCCCTATGACATCTACTCACAGTTGTATGTCATTTAAGCATCATCATAGTTATGGATAAATGTCTTTTTCTAAGACTTTAACAATTTTAAACGATTCTACGTGTTTCTGTAGTTTTTCTCCAGTTCATCTGAAAATAGTTCCTTCTCAAACTCTCTGGCTGTGATACCTTAATGCTTCTCCAGTCTCATAATTTGTTCCCATAAAAGTTGGCAAAGCTTTGTGTTTTCCTGCTCACGATATCATGCTCCTACTCCATGTTGTATGTTGTGCTTTATTCTTTAAGCACCATGCTGTTCTTTCTGGTTTTTTTGAGAATGCCCCCTCTCTCTCCTTCTCTCTTTCTCTCACCCCCCCCAAGTGTTTTTCCATTGTTTAAGTTTAAATGACATTTTAGAATCACTTTAAACGAGACTTAGGTTTTTGATCTGGCTCCAAATCTCTGCTTATGGGTTCCATAGTGCTTAGACTAAACCAGGGTAGTCCAGGCCACATTGACACTTAGTTTTTCAACAGTATCTCGGTTTTGAACATTAACTATGTCCTCTGCATTTCTTATTAAGTTATGGATTCATTTTTTGGATGTTGTTTTTATTTTTGTGGTGAGGTATAAACCACCGAAACATAATAAAAAGGTAGAAAAATCAAGTGTTACTAAAATCAAACAAGACATTCATACTTAACAGTAATTAAAATGTACTAAATGCAAACAAAAGAGAGATCCATATACTATTATAGTAAAAATACTTTTGTCAATCCTTTACATATTGTTAAATCTGGAGCATACAGAAACATGTCTTCTATTTTTATAATAAAATGATTTTTCAAAATGGCCAATTCCAGCTGTGCAACATTAAGTGGTTTAGATTCTCCTGTTTGAACAGGGGGTTGAGCTAGAAGACTTGTAAGGTATCTTCTAACTCTCTTATTCTGTAATCTGTAAAATCTGGATGGCACTGTCCCACTGTGCCACATGGGCTAGAAATATTCTCCCTCTGATTTTGTACCCTGATCTTAGTTTTTTTCTTAATAGGAATTTTTCTGAATTTCTTCGTGTGTGTGTGTGTGTGTGTGTGTGTGTGTGTTATATATATATATTCGTTCATATGTATATATATATTTGTTTTTTGAGCCTTCGGCGGTACTTACATGTAATGCTGTTTTAGCTTCTTCGCGTATTATCCCAACGCATTGTAGTTCGTGTTAAACGTTGTAGTCACGTTTCAGCAGAATCTCCTCCTGCCATCATCCAGGCCCTGTAATGGATCCATACAGAGGCCTGAGGAATGGCAGACTGGTGAGTTCGCTGAAACGTTGCTACAACTTTAACAGAACTACAATGACGTGGGATAATACCTGAAGGAAGCTAAACAGCGCACACACACACACACACACATATAATTGTTCTTTAGTTCCTTGGATTTCTGATAAGCAAAGGTAGTTTTTAAGCTGTAGCTGGTAATTTTTTTTAGGGTTGTGAAGTTTCACATGAATTCTTACATTGGTCAAAGACTGAAATAAAAATTCATTGAAAAAAAAAATTGTGCATCTTTTTGAACACCGGGCTCACACATCATATGTGGTTTTGTTTTTGCTTAGTGCGATATGCAAATGTGGTCTTTGTGGTTTGCAAACCATGATTAACAAGTCTGAAAAAGCGCCAAGCAACAGTCACTGAAGCAGGACTCTGGGAAGTTATGCAAACTTTTCCTTCGCAAAACTTGTTTTTCTGTAGGCTTGGGTCTGGGTTTTTAAAAATTTATTTTCCCTTTAGTATTTTGTGTTTTTATTTTTTGTATTATGTAAACTGCTCAGCGCTTTTTGGGAAATGAAAAGACATGTACATCACCGAAGTAAATAAACAACACTAGTTTTAATGCATTAATCATTCGTTAGTCAATTTTATATGGCCGCCCATTGCACGGAAAGTTACTTTGGACAGTGTACAATATTTTTTTTACAATTACATTTATTGCATTATGGTCATTTTTTTCAGAAATAGCTGCTATGTAACTGATAAGAGAAATTCTGAGGGTCTCCTTTTATGTTAAAAAAATCAAACAAGGTCATTTCTTAGGGCAAGTTACTTATTTTTTTATTTATTTGCATCTCAGCTTTATTATTTTTTTTACAAACCTTCCTCCTCCTATTTTCCCTACAACAACAACCCTGTGAGGTATGTCAGGCTGAGAGAGAGAGAATGACTAGCCCAAGGCCACCCAGCTAACTTTCATGGCGAAGATGGGACTTGAACTCATGACCTCCAGCTTTTTAGCCCGGTACTGTAACCACTGGACCAAACTGGCTCTCTTAATCATATGTGCAGATATGTTTGCTAACAGATATAGTTGAATTTTTTTTTAAACAAATAGATAAATAGTTATCTGGAGGAAGAATATGAATTTTAAGCTGTAATGTACAGCCTGTTTTCTAATTAGGTGACAAATAAGATTTTATTTTGAGAAGCATTTGATCAGGTGCTTATACTGTGTGTATCTTATCCTAGATGGGCCAATTTTATTCTGCCTCCCAACCAAATCATGGCTTAATTGGACGCTTCCATTATGATGCTAGCAGCATTATTTTGATACGCAACCTTGGGTTACACCAAGCTCTCTTCCGACATCCAGATTCCCCTAAGAAAATAACAAGGAATTTGAAGTTCTGCTCTTGATTTGCTTTCATTAGAGACTATCAAGGCTGTTCTGGAGTCAAAGCAGAGGTGGGATTCAGCAGGTTCTGACCAGTTCTGGAGAACCAGTAGTGGAAATTTTGAGTAGTTTGGAGAACCGGGAAATATCACCTCTGACTGGCTCCGCCACCAACTATTCTCTGCCTCCCATTGAGTCCCAGCTGATCGACTGGGTCTTCTTTTGTTGCCCTGCACAGGAGAAGGGAGCTGGAAAGCAGGTTAATGGGGTGGGGAGGGGAGGGAAGGGGGATTTTGCAGTATCCTTCCCCTACCACACCCACCAAGCCATGCCCACAGAGCCGGTAGTAACATTTTTTGAATCCCACCACTGAGTCAAAGTATAGTTTAGTCTCCAAGCATTTCAGTTTAACCAATGATCAAGCGGTGGAAAAGACGTGTCAGTCTCACACCCTTGAGAATATATACCCTTGAGAATTTATTAGAATTGCAGACTTCAGTTTTCTCTTCCTATCCTAACTGTATATAAACACCTACTTTTCCTAACTCTTTTTTTCTTACGAGAAGTAACAATATCAATCTGCAGCTGATTTTTCTGGAAATGTCATCTTCTCTCCAGCACTTTTTGTAATCATGGAATGCAAATTGCTTTCATATTTTGGGAGTGCGTATGCATTCTTCCTTAGATTACCTCTTAATTAAACTGTCGGTTTTGCTCAAAGACGAGCTTCCCCTTCATTTATTAGAACATCTCAGATAATTAATCTGTGGCAAGATCAGTTCATCCTGTTCCTGATCAAACTTCTGAAGGTTTTCTTAGTAATGATGATGTGTTTACATCAGCAGACAAGATTGTGCTGGAAACCCATTCGGCAGACGGCAAATTACAACTGAAGCTCATGTATTTCATGGTATTGTGGGCGCATGCTTTTTTCATGTATAATGTCCATTACTTGATCATTGCTATGCTGGAATGCCCTGGCTCATGAACAGCAACTTTGTAGATAAAAGTTGCATGTCATTCCTAAAAAGAAAAATTCATATCCCTGGGAGATATCACTAGCATATGGTTAAAGGTGCATCATGGAAAGTCCCCTTTCAGTTTGCAGGCAGTCGGAAATATCCACAAAAAACATTATTGAACATATTTGTGTAAAGGGTGATGTAGAAATATCTATGGAGATTCTCAAGTCATCCAGGTCATTCTTGGACTTAAGAAAGAAAGTTAAGAAAGATTGATAATTTATTTCAATTGGATATCACTTCTGGATTTTGTGCTTTTTCAAAAGGCAACTGGACTTTCTGGTTTTTCTTTGAAGATGTTTCGCTTCTCATCCAAGTAGCTTCTTCAGTCAATTGGACTTTCTTTGTTTTTCCTTGAAGAAACAAGAAACTTCCTCTGACGAACTGAAGAAGGTTCTTGGATGAGAAGCGAAACTTTTAAAATTGCTTTTATGCAACTTGTAATTGCTTTTCTTTTTTTCTGAATTCATCGAAGAGGTCAAACAATGGAAAGCAGGAGTAAATCTTTAGGGAGAATTAGAATTATTCCAAAAGGCCCTGACTTTGCTTTCCAAAAAAAAGTCCACAAGTGTCTATGGAGATTCTCAGTCCTGGTCTTCAGAGCTGAAGAAGCTTCTTGGATGAGAAGTGAAAGGTCTTCAAGGAAAAACAAAGAAAGTCCAGTTGCATTTTTAAAAAGCACTTTTGGGTAATGTAGAAACATGACTTGGCTCATCTTCACAGGATTTCACAAATATCTATATTATCTGCATGCGCAGGAAGAATGCGAAAAATGACCAGCAGTTTTCAAGGTTGCAACTGAAATATAATGTAGAGACATGCTGTTTTTCTTCTGTCTTTTTTTCATGGTTATGTTGTGTAAAGGGCGCTCCAGAGGAGACTGTATTGGTATCATATTGTTGATCAGCCAAGACTTAATAGAATTGTAACTCTTGAACTTTTTTGATGTTATCAAGTTTTCTCCAGAGAGATCCAATTTTTATGCTGGGCCTAGAAAGTGAACAACAGTTGAAAATACATGAGGAAAATAACACCAACCTTGAATTATACTTCTTGGCTTCTCTTCTTATAGGAAATAATGGTTTGCTCAAGAATGCCCTTCACAACATTGGTTTTCTGGTGTGGCTTGAACAGGGTTCTTGGGATAGCTCATTCCTTTTTATCTTGTGATCTTCATTTTTTTCCTGTATTCTCTGTTTGAGTTTATTCTGGACTGACCCCCTCTTCTGAATCTCTGAGGATTAGACATGAAAGCTGATCTATTGAATACTGTTTATGTAGTGCATACATATGGCAGAAAATTGGGGATGGCTTGGACTTATGTTACTAGTTAAGAAAGATAGATCATTTATTTCATTTGGATATCACTTCTGGATTTTGTGTTTGTGATGGAAAAAAAATGAAACTTTGGCTTTGGTTTTGTTGGTCGGAAAGATTCGTTGTTGTAGAAATGGCTAGTTATATATTAATGTGTAAAAGCAAAAAAGTTAGTGTGATTTAATCTTGTACTGTGCTAAGAAGAATCTGTAATTAATGCCTTTTTTTAAATCCTTTTTTTCCATTGTATCTCACAACCCCTTTTCCTCGCTTCTTTTCCTTCCCTTAATTTCCTATTCCTGTTTGTTTTTTTCTTTGTATTTTATTTAATAAAACAAATTAAAAAAGAAAGAATGGTGATCTCCAATAAAAGAAAACCCAACTTTTTATTAGTTTGTCCATGTTTATTATTAGTTTGAAGTGATTTTCCCCAATGATGGGAAACATATTCCTTGATCAGTCTTTGAAGTCTGTCTACCACAAGGAAAAATTGGTGTAATTATATTCTTCGCTGCCACTCACAATACAGATGTCCTTCAGTGCACACCTGTTATCATCCCTAATTCAGACAGGATTCCATCATTCCGCTTTGAGGGAGCCCGTATTATCTTCTTACATATTTTCCAAAATTGAGGATACATCTGTGTATCAAATTAGCCTCTCACTTTGATGATTCCTTGCTTTTTTATTCAGTACCTGGGAGGGATAGAGTCATTTAGGACCAAGCTCTTGTGCATTTTTATCGCCTCCTTTGATTACAGTTATGTTCTAAATTAACACTTTCCCCAGTTTTGGTCTGAGTGCGTTGGAAATGGTCTGTATGGTCTTGAGTAAGAAAGAAGCCATTTGCAAACTGCCTGAACACGACTTGACATACTTGTGGGTGATTTGATTGACAGAGATGATGTCATGGACAGGACTTGACTAGTTCAACCTGTTCCACTAGATTTGGTCTAATCTGATATGTTTATTTTTAAGGCTCGTACCCTGCCTAGCTCCACAGACTTTGAGATCACATGCTCAAGAAGAACAATAAGGAAAGAAAAATAATCTTCACAGATACTTTTCCTTCAGATCTGGATTTGTTGGAATAAGGTACCAGTGAATTGATTCACCTTGCAAGGACTCTCTACTACCATCTGATGCAGTTGTTGTAGTAGAATCTTGTCTCCTTCCTTGAAAGCTTGTAATGTAATGTAAACATTGTACTTTACAATGTTTTTAGTGTCTAAATCTCACCCAACTTGGTATCAGCAGATACATTTCCAACTGTCCTTCCTTCCTTCTGCTTTCCAGCCCAGGGGTTTGAATTTCCAATTTCATAAAGCCCAGGAAATGTGAGATCACTTGTGAAATGGCCTTTTTGAGATGTGACGTGATTTACCTCAGAGGTGAAATTCAGCAGGTTCTGACCAGTTCTGGAGAACCAGTAGCAGAAGTCTTGAGTAGTTTGGAGAACTGGCAAATACCTCCTCTGACTGGCCCTGCCCCCACCTATTCTCCACCTCCCATTGAGTCCCAGTTGATCGGGTGGGTTTGCGCAGGAGAACAGAGCTGGAAAGCAGGTTAGTGGGGTGGGGAGGGAATGAGGATTTTGCAGTAATCTTCCCCCAGGAGTCAGGAGAGAATGGAGATTTTTCAGTATCCTTCCATTGTCACGCCCACCAAGCCACGCCATGCCCACAGAACCGGTAGTAAAAAATTTTTTGAATTCCACCACTGATTTACCTGTTATCCAAGTGCATAAGTGTGTAAAGGAAACCAAGCCACTCCAATGAGTGGATAAAATCAAACTTCACTATTTTCTGTTCAGCAATGCCGTTAAGAATGTGAGCTAAGGAAAAATATGCCCGGTGATGTTGGATCTTAATTTCACGCAGTTGACAACTCATCTAAGATATGAAGAAATTCATGCTGGCATGTGTTTTTAAAACTTCATTTCTTGTAAGGGTAATTGTTCAGTTCAGAAAGCAATCATGTTTCCAGAACAGTGTGATTTTTTTTTTTTCAATTTGGAAAATGAAATATTTTAACATGCTGTACACAAGTACACAAAATATATCAATATATATTTTGATATCATTTTTTTAAAAGGGAAAGACGATCAGACTTAATGCTGTAGCTTGTTGTTGGGACAGAATATTTACATTTTGCAGATTAAGATCTAATAAAATAGAGAAAAGAGGAAAAATGCTGTTTGGGGTTTTTTTTTTGATAAAAAAAACCATGCATTTCTGTGATATATATGCTACGATTGAGCGATGATTGGTTTTAAAAAGCTCTTTTTCTTGTTGTTGTTGATCTCTTGTGGTTCTCCTACCTAAAATATTTCAGAAGTGTGGGAAAAAAACATCTCAAAGCATCAAAGTATAAATCAGCATATTTATAATGAAAACTTTCTTTTGTTGCTGTGCTGCAATAATTCTTTATTAAGGTTCTTTATAATAAGCAAAAGTTTGCTGCCATTGAGAGTTATTTCATTTGTAGTTTATATCCCTTAGAATTAATTGTAGCATTTAAAAGTCTTGGGGGATTTTTTTTAAATGTATGTCAAATCACACAAAATAACATTTAGATCTATATTTAGCCAGCCTAAGCTGTAAATAATTATGGAACATCTGGAGTTGGTAAAGGGATGAAGGATAGCTTGCTAGGAGTAACTTTACTCTAGACTAGGCAATTCTGATTTTTCCCATGTTCGTCTCTCATTTTGTGTTGCTGAAAATGAAAATGCACTCTCGAGTTTCATTATAATCTTGGGTCATTTGGAGATGTAGGGATGGTTATCTACATTACAGATTAGCTTATTTTGAAAAAGGCAGCTATGGATTTCCATTTACATCTGCAAATTTATTTTTAAAGCAAGCAACATATTAAGAGTGAAATCCATAGAGTCTGAGACGAGAAGAAGTAAACAGTATTTGCCTAAGAAACATTATTGTTTCTTTATTATTATTTACTTATATTATTGAAGTAAACATTGTTTACTTCATTAGTGTTTTTTTCTTTTAATGCTTTTTATTGCTTCATCTTTTAATTGAAAAAAAAATAACAATACTTATTTGCAGGTTTCCCGACTTTTTGTGACAAAAAGTCACAAAAACCCAGGTTAAGATGGCATGTACTGATTTTTTTTAAAAAATTATAGCCTATCAAAGTGCAGCAAAAAACTATGTAAGCACCATATCAACCACGCCGATGGAACAGCTTGCTGATTGCAGGCAAACTGGTTTCCCTTTCAGAGTATTTAAGAAATTGATTATATAAACTGTATAAACTACAAATAGGAGATTCTAATTTAGCCCAAGACTAATAATATGAAGCGCACCAGATACTTTGGTAAGGAAGACAGAAGAAGACAAGCAAATAGTTCTCCATTTGATCTTAGTTGTAGGCTGTGGTAGGATTCAATTTTTTTTACTACCAGTTCTGGGGGCATGGCAGGTGTGTTGTGACTTGGTAGGTGTGGCTTGGTGGGCGTGGCAGGGGAAGGTTACTGCAGAATCCCATTCCCTCCCCACCCCAGTAACCTGCTTTCCAGCTCCGTTCTCCTGTGCAGCGCAACCAAAGAAGACCCAGCCGATCAGCTGGGGTTCGGGAGGTAGATAATAGATGGGGGAGGGGCCAGTCAGAGGTGGCATTTGCCGGTTCTCCAAACTACTCAAATTTTCCACTACCGGTTCTCCAGAGCTGGTCAGAACCGGCTGAATACCACCTCTGGTTGTAGGAGATGAGCAGGTGGAGGGGTTAAATGTATCATCAGTTTAGAATACTTCCATTTTCCACAAGAAAAATCCAGCCCCATTTGTGAATTCCACTGACTGTCAACTAGCACCAATTTAGCTTGACTGTTAATCGATCAGATTCTTGTGTATAGGTAGCCTGAAACAAACTTTTATTGCCTTGAATTCCCCTCCTGTTCCTGGTTTCTTACAACTGACAGTAATGGAAAGAAGAGTTTGTCCCTTAACCTTGCCTGTGGAGAGGATCAGCCCTGAAACTCTTCTTCCATGGCAATATCTGTTGAAAGAGGGCCATTGAAAAGCGAGCTTGATGGAGTAGAAGTTTACACTTTTGCTGATTCCTTTCATGGTTATCTTCTTGAAGTTGGTCCTTGGTTGCCCAATAAATCCAGACTCTTCCTACATTTTTTTTAAAAAGACATCTAATTATTTTCTGAGAAGATACATATTTAACTAAATGGGTTCCTGAGGGCTCTTATGGACGAATGATGTAGAAATCAGACATTCTCAATTGTTTTTTGTCTTGAAGTCATTAACTTCCTTGCAGGAGATATACAACAGTTATATATTCCTTTTATCATTGTAGTCTCAAAGATGCTTTTTCAAGAGGCAACTGGACTTTCTGGGTTTTTCTTCTTCTTCTCATCCAAGAAGCTTCTGGAAAGTCCAGTTGCCTCTTGAAAAAACACCTTTGAGACAACCATGACCTGGATGACTAAGAATCTCTATAGACTTTTACCATTGTACAGTGCAGGGGTTTCCAACCTACCTGGAGATTCCTGCCTATCCAGATGTGGAATGTGGAAACACTAATTGGTGAGAGGAACTTGATTGGGTCAGTTTGATTGTGAGCACACTGTTTTTAAGTGTGTGGTCCAGAACCTGCAAACTACCATTAAGTTGGTAGAAAAGAAAATGATACCATTCTGAAGGAGTAAAAAAACAAAAATATTTTGACATTTTTTGAAACATAGCGGCAAAGGTGTTTGATTTCCAACTTTGTAGGTTCCATAGATACTATTCCAAGGCTCTTCAAACTTGGCAAGTTTAAGACTTGTGGACTTCAACTCCCAGAATTCCTGAGCTAACATGACTGAGGGAGGAATTCTGGGAGTTGAAGTCCACAAGTCTTAAAAATGTCAAGTTTGAAGACCCCTGTACGATTCCCTCATAAGCTGATGTGTCCACAAGATGGTGCCCTTATCCTGGGAACCGCCCCATTCCACAGAAGGGAAGATGGACTATCAACTCCATTGTTCCGGAATTGTTTCCCGATCTCCTCAGCTTTCTTTTAAATGTTGTGACTGTGTGAAGCCATCTATATAGTTTAAATTTCAACTATGAAGTTATAAATTTATTTATTTATTTTTGTGGCAATCTCCAGATGGAAGAATGGTGATTTTCAATCAAAAAAATCTAATCATTTTATTTGCTTTTACCACAAGAAGAATGATCCTGTTCAAAAATGGCTTTCTTTTTCCAAATGAGGATGCTGATGTGACATGTTTTGCCTAAGCCATCATGAAGTAGCAATAGCAATAGCACTTTGATTATATACCGCTTTACAGTGCTCTACAGCCCTCTCTAAGCAGTTTACAGAGTCACTCTATTGCCCCCAACAATCTGGGTCCTCTGAGTCAACCTGGAGCCTGGTGGGATTTGAACTGCTAAATTGCAGTCAGCCGGAAGTCAGCGGAAGTAGCCTGCAGTACTGCATTCTAACCACTGCGCCACCGTGGCTCATAAAAGGATAATTTTATTCCCAAAATAATCACTTTTCAAAATCTAATTTCATTGATATTCTACCTTGGAGAAGCAGAAAATATGTATTTACTATTAGTGTGGCTGTCCTAAAAATATTTGGAGATAGTATAGAATCATAGAGCTGGAAGGGACCTTGGAGCTCTTCTATCCTAACCTATTACTCAATACAGGAGACTTATACTGATAACAGATATCAGAGTTGGAAGGGACTTTATAGGTCATCTAGTCCAATCCCCCGCCCAAGAGGGAGACCCTACACCATTTCTGACAAATGGCAGTCCATTTGGGTCTAAGTCTACATGGAGGGAAGTCAGCAGTGGGTTGCCACAAGGTTCCATCTTAGGCCCAGTGCTCTTCAATATCTTCATTAATGACTTAGATGAGGGAATAGAAAGGGAACTTATCAAATCTGCAGATGATACTAAGCTGGCAGGAATAGCTAACACCCAAGAAGATAGGCTCAAGATCCAGATGGATCTTGNTGGGCTGTATCTAACAAAATGAAATTCAATATAGAGAAAAATACAGTTCTACACTTAGGCAAGAAAAACCAAAAGTACAAATGGAGACTGGGTGAAACCAGGCTCAACAGCAATAACTGTGAGAGGGATCTTGGAGTCTTAGTAGACAACCAACTAAATATGAGCCAGCAGTGTGCAGCAGCAGCCAAAAAAGCTAATGCAATCCTAAATTGCATTAACAGAGGGATGCAATCAAGCTCAAGGGAGGTACTAATACCACTCTATAAAGCCTTAGTAAGACCACACCTAAAGTACTGCTTCCAGTTTTGTTCACCACATTACAAAAAAGATGTTGAGACTCTAGAAAAAGTACAGAGAAGAGCAACCAGGATATTCAGGGGACTGGAGACTAAAACATGTGAAGAACAGTTACAGGAATTGGGTTTGGCTAATCTAGTAAAGAGAAAGACCAGGGGAGAAATAATAGCAGTCTTCCAATATTTGAGGGTCTGCCACAGAGAGGAAGGGATCAAGCTATTTTCAAAAGTAACTGTAGGCCAGACAAGGAATAATGGATGGAAACTGAACAAGGAGAGATTTAACCTGGAATTGAGGAGAAACTTTCTGACAATAAGAACAATCAACCTATCAGGCTACAGAACTTTTTCCCATTCAATTAGCAAGAATGAACTTCTGAGAAACGTATCAAAAGGAATTCTTTATTGAGATGAGACAATTCATGTAGCAGTTCAAAGAAGTGTCTAGGCCCCTCAGGTATACAGGGACACATAAGAGAGTTTAGAACCCCTCCCCTTATCTCGATGTGTATTTAGAGAAACAAAAACCAGTTTGTTATTTCCCCCCCACCCCTTTTGTAGAAACAATCTTTTTCAGAGTTTCCCAGGGCATACCTAATTTTCCCCCACCCCCTTTTCAGAACGAACTTTTCCAGAGGTTCCCAGGACACATCTCGCTGTGGAATTTTTATCGTCTCCTGGCTGTGCCTCTCGGAGGAGATAGGTTCTGGCCATCTTGCTTTTCTCCCTCCATTGTATCATGTGTGGGCTATACAAATTCGATATAAGGTTCAATATATTCAGGTTACACCAAGAAAGGATTTCTTTATCAGCCTCCCCCCTTTTCTTCTTCCACTGAAGAAATGACAGATACACGGATCTGACATCCTGTCCTCTTTAAAAAACAGATAGGTCTATCTGGAAAAAACAAAAATCATGCATTACATTTGCAATTCAGGATGGTTTATCAGGGTATTTTAGGTGGAACTTATGTGGTAATGTGGGTGTTTTTACGTGTTGTTTGGCTACTCACTCATTTTCTGAGGAAGGAAGCTACTTCCAAGCTTAGTAGCTTCCAAGCTACTAAATATTGTGTGGATCCATGGTGAGTGCGTGAATCAAGGATATCTTTAATTTCAAAAAGTTGTTCCCCATGTACCATGATGGGGGTTGGAGGTGTGAGAAGGGGGGGGTCTGAGGTTTGAAGTGATCTCCAGTTTGAGCAAGCTACAGTGAAATACTGGATGAATCTGCCTAAGTGTTTTGGGAAGTCGAAGTTCTACCATCACGGGGTTAATAATTCTGGAGATGAGGAATGGGCCAATGAATTTTGGTGCTAATTTCTTACAGGGTTGTAATGATTTTAAGAATTTTGTGGACAAATATACACGGTCCCCAATCTTGAAAGGTTTAGGTTCGCAATGTTTTTTGTCTGCTTGAGTTTTGAAAACTGCTCTAGCTTCCTGT
>BHFT01045278.1:0-14878 GCA_004320025.1 Laticauda laticaudata | reverse complement strand
TGAGTAATGGTAAAAAAAGGATAGCACAAAAGATTGTAACCAACTGACACACTGTATGTATATAATTGAAAGATGGTCTTATATTTTTATGTTTTGTTTGTATGTTTGTTGTAAAAAATAAAAATGCATAATTGATTAATAAAATGTGATTTTGAAAAAAAAATCATTGACAGGTAGGATATTGCAATGTATGATTTTATATATTATACTTAGATTGGACTGAAGGCAGCTTGGATGTTAGCTATTCCTGTCAGCTCAGTATCATCAATTTGGTAAGTTCTCCTATTCCCTCATCTAAGTCATTAATGAAGATATTGAAGATTTCTGGGCCTAAGACAGAACCTTGTAGCACCCCATTGCTTACTTCCCTCCATGTAGACTTAGACCCATTAAGGACTACTCATTGAGTATGTTTATTCATAAGATTTCATTGTGGCCTCCGCAGATCTTTAATGGGTTTAATGGAAGAATTTTAGACTCAAAATTTCCGCTACCGGTTCTCCAGAACTGATCAGAACCTGCTGAATACCACCTCTGTAACAAAGTAATTAGACATGAGTGCCCATGACCCAGACCTAGAAAGATGGTGGATTCTGTTTAATTGAGTGTTTCTGATTGACACCCTTCTTTCAGAGTTGTCTTCATTTTGATTCTTGCACTGAGTAGAAAGTTGGACTTTATGGCTTGAGGAATAAGAATTGATGTGACAAACTGATGATGCAATAACAGTATTGTAGAATATGCTAACACACATCCTTCAATGTAGGCATTTTACTATACTGTGTATATTAAAATAGCATGAACATAACTTGGATAGGTTTCTGCTATATCCCAGTCTTAGATATGAAAGATTATAAAGAGTATTATCTGCTTTTCTCTTTGTCTAAACTTGAACACTGAGTGCCAAAGCTTTAGCTGTGGAGATCATCTCACCTCCATCCTCACCAAAGCTGAGATTCTTCTATGGCTAAGCATATCTCCACTTATCAACAGGAATTAAACAATGTCTGGATTGGTCTTCAGGATGTCCACCAGGTGAGCTTCTCTTCTTCCTTTTTAAACAGTGTGTGACTGTGCAATTCCAATTTTTCTCAAACATTTCCCTGATTAAATCTCAATATTTTCTCAAATTAAGTTGTAGTTTTTATAAGTGGTGTGTAAGAGGAAAAATATAGAGGCATAGATATTTCAGAAGACAATAAGTGGGATAATAGTGAAGCTTTCATGTTTGCATTCGTAGTGACTAAGTCGCATTGAGAAAGTCTGGGAATAAGAGGAAAATAATTGAGCAGAATCTGAAGATCTCTTTCCTTTTTTAAAAAAGAGTTGGTCATTTCTCTAAATCAAATGACTCTTTGCAAGATGCTTTGGATATTACAAAGTTAACTACTATTGTGGAAACCATTGCCTAGTCTTTACATGGTAGTCACTACATAGGATTGCTTACTAACCAACCACTCTAGTAGGCAATCTTTGTAGTTTTTATGATCATGATCAATGGAATACCAGGGACTGTTTACTTCCTTGTCCATGTCATCTGCTGTGTGTTTGTTCAAAAGGCTGGAAAATGGAGGTGGACTGATGAATCAACTTACAATTACAAAGCCTGGATGAAAAATGAGCCAGATGCTTATGGTAGTGCTGATCACTGTGTGGAACTGACCTCTTTTTACAGGTAGGTCAGTGAGTCTCACAATTAAGAAATAAATAAAAACTTGTCGACTTATGGTAGACAATTGCTCAAATTCATAAGATAGTTCTCTTTAACAAATTCATTCATCTTTTTCTTTTGCTAAATATTGTAGCTACCAAGTTGCAACATGAAAAAGTCTTTTTCTTTCTTTTCTCAAAGATTGTATTTGGTAATACATATTAATGGAAATTTTCTGCTTCACTGTCAAAAATAATTACTGTTATGTATGGAACTTGGTAGGCTCCAAGTTCCCTATTCTGATTGGCTGAAAAGGCCGTCCTCGGATTGGCCATTAGAGAACCAATCTGATTAGCCCGCCTGACGGCAGGAACACTTAAAGTGGTGTCATTGGCCACAAATCGCTGGCAAGCCGCTATATAAAGGGCTGCTGCGGCTTGGGCTCTTGTTCCATTAACATTGTTTAGTGAGTTTAAATAAAGAGTTTGGTGTTGGAACCCGGTCTCGCGCACTTCTTTCCAGACGGAACACTGTCGACGAAGATGGGATCATCGTAGAAGAGTGAGACCAAAGCATCTGGCGATTCTGAACCGAGAGAGAGAAATGGCCGGTAACAATGCGCCACCCGCACCATTCAATCCTGATGAGGATTATTGGGAGTCATATATCACTTTCTTATGTTTTTGGAAAGCAACGAACTGCAGGAAATATCTGATCAAAGGAAGAGGGCTGTCTTCCTTACACACTGCGGACCAGCCATCCTTTAAAATGGTGAAGGCGCTGGATAACAAGAGATGTCTAACAGATGACTTGGCCCAAGCTGAACAAAATGCTCCAAGCACCTTATGCACCAATTGGCCTCCAACTTGAAAAAGAGACACGAGTTCTACAAGAGAAACCAGAAAGAAGATAAACTGTTGGAGATTTTGTACAGCCCTGAGAGACATCGGAGAGCCTGCGAGTTCCAGAACATGGACGAGGCCATGAGGACAATGATCTCGTTTGACGGACACTACGCTTCAGGGAAGCTGCTGAGTAGACCAAACATAACGTGGCCGAGGCTATTGCAGAAGCAACTGCCGCCGAAGCAGCAAAGAAATCACAGCCACCATGCAACCAAATGAATGCGATTCTAGACTCCACCAAACAAGCCAGAGAGAAGAAGGCAGAGGCAAAGCATGAAACAACCTACAGCGACAGCCCACTACGAAGATCTTGAATCCAGAGCGATACGATGACAAAAATGAAGATGTCCATAGACTTCATTCAGACAAAAATGGCGGGAAAAAGAGAAGAAAACAGGTGGGAGTTTCAGTGTGTGGGATGCGGGGGCAACCACCCACGAGCTGAATGCAGGTTCCTAGACACAATCTGTGGGCTTGTAACAAACGGGGGCACATCGAAAGGGTCTGCCGAAACAAATGAACTATAGTCTTAAAAGATGCGAAGCACCACCCCAGACATGACGAGAGACAAGCCAGAAGCTGATGAACACAGCAAATGAACCAGTGACAGAGAGGAAATGCACTAGACGGTAACCATCGGAAATGCCAGGGCAGAAAATGGGAAAAGGTCCGGATAGAGGTGAACATCGAAGGAAGCCCTGTGAGATGGAAGTGGACTCGGGTCTTTTCTATCTATGGTATCCTGGAATACCATTCCGGTGCCTGATACCGACATTAAATAAATATGAACTACAAAAACAAAGACTGATTTTAAAAGACTACCAGGGAAATTGAATCCCGGTAGTAGGCTTGGACATTTTCCTCGTCGAATTTAAGAATCATGCCGAAATCTTGCCTCTGACCATCGTCGACCGATCACCCTAGCCTGCTGGGGATCAAATGGTTTGCACCTGGGAATTGGGATGACTGGGATAAACACGATTGCTGCAGCCAACTGGAGGAGAGGCCTGCTCCAAGAATTCCAAGATGTTTCTGATGGGACCCCTAGGCAAGTACAAAGAGGCCCCAATTTCATTTAGCCTAGACCCAAAATAGCCCCCAATCCGTTAAAAGCCAGACGCATCTCATTGCTTAAAATCAAAAAAATTGATGACAATTAACAAATTAATAGAACAAAGGAGTGTTAGAGCCAATCGACCATTCCAGGTGGGAAAACACCCATCATGTCTCCTTTGAAACCAGATGGTCAGTGGCGCATATGCGGAAACTATAAGGTAACCCTAAACATGCGCTCCAACAAGCGCATACCAGTACTGGTAGTGCAACACTTGTTGCACTCCTAGCGGGAGGAAATTTTTTGTGAAGCTAGATCTCACACAGCATACCAACAGCTACCCATTGACCCCTACCACAGAGGCACAGACTATTGTGAACACATAGAGGGACATTCAAGTGTAACCGTCTCCAGTTTCGGCAGTAGCATTGCCCGGAGTGTTCCAAAGCCTCCATGGAGCAATCTGTTAAATAGAATCAAGGGAGTCATCCCTTATTTTGATGACATTCTGGTCTCAGCCAAAAAATGCCAAACAACTAGTGAGCAGATTAAGGAAGCTTTAAGAAGATTTAGGAGACACAGACCTTAAGGTAAAGCGAGAGAAATGTATATCTAGCCACAAACCAGGTTGAGTTTCTGGGCTACCTAATAGATGAACAGGAATACCCCCACTGAAAAAAAGATAAGGCAATCAAAGATGCACCTAGACCTAGAACAAAAACTGACCTTCAAGCATTCCTAGTCTCATAAATTTTCTACAATGTGTTCCTGCCCCATAAGGCAACCATAGCAGAACCTTTACATCAGTTGCTAGACAAAAAAAACTACCTGGAATGGAGGCACTGGGAACAAGCAGCATTTCAGGTATCAAAAGATGTCTACACCGTTTTAATCCAGTATAGCAATACCTGCCTTTGACAGTCACTGTGATGCATTGCCTTTTGGATCGGTGCCATCCTGAGCCACAAGCTTCCAGATGGCAGAGAGGCACCAGTTGCTTTCTTATTTCAAAAACGCTTTCCAAGTCAGTAACCGCAATTACAGCCAACGACTGAGATGCCCTCGCATCATCGCTGGAGTCAAAAGATTCCATGAGTACCTTACGGCATATACTTTTTTGGTCATCACTGATCACAAATCCCTGTTAGATCCTACATGTAACAAGCCAACCCCGAACATTCTGTCACCGAGAATGACGAGGTGTCTGTATTCCTCGCTGCTTACACCTACACATTATTCATTGCCAGGAAGACCATCATCCATGCAGATGCCCTGAGCCGCGTTCCCCACTGCCATCACAGAAGAGGACCCAGCTCCCACATCTCCACACTTCAACTCGAGACCTGTCCAAACCTGCCATATCGTCATGAGAGCCACCGTGAAAGATCCTTTGTCAGCTCGCATTGCTGAATTGGGAAGGCCACGGGCTGCCGGAGGAAAACAAAACGGAACTTTTAAGCCATTTCGCACCAGACAGACTGAACTTTCCATTGAAAAGGGCTGTATTTTGTGGTGTACAGGGTGGTTGATACAAACAGACTCCAGGAGATGCTTTGTGCATGTTGCAAGAGGGGCACCTGGGCATAGTTAAAATGAAAGCCCTGCCCAGGAGTTACATCTCTGCGGCCAGGACTGGACAAGGACATTGAACGTTGGGTGGCAACATTGCCATGACTGTCAAAAATCGAGGCGAACCTCCCACAGGCACCAGTTAGGATGAAACTCCCCGGGGTCCATGGTCTAGACTACATATTGACTTTGCTGGACCTGACAAAAGGCAACACTTTTTTAATAGTTGTGGATGCCTACTCGAACTGGTTAGAAGTCATCCTCATGGGCTTCCACAACCACCGAGGCAGTCATGAAACAGCTAGACAAACTTTTCACCATGCATGGACTGCCTGATTACTAGTTTGGACAATGGGCTCATTTTACCGCGTTAGCATTTGAGCAGTATTTAGCTGCCCAAGGCATCTGACATGCTTTAACAGTGCAGCCCATCCTGCTGCAACACAGAGGGCTCAACGCATGGTTCGGACACTAAGGAGGGCTGTATAGAATGGACAAGGGGGACGTGCAAGAAAAACTAACCAATTACTAACCCTACAGCAATATACCCCTAGCAGCACAATCAACAAAAGCCCAGCAGAACTCCTAATGGGTAGGAAATTGCGTTCCTACCTCAACACGACTGCACCCATTCACACCTGGACAACCCCCCCACTCCTCCAGCAACTACCATGCATTTGAAATAGGTTCCTGGTCTATTGTGAAAAAACTCACCGAGACCTGTTTATGGCTTCCAGTCACAATCACCCAAATAAAGGCCCCAGTCTTACCGCTACTCCTAGATGATGGAAGAGAATGGAAGTGGCACATTAACCAGCTTCGTTCTTGCACCCCTCGAATGCAATAACACATCAGCGCCTAAAATAAAAACCAACCAAAATACAACCGAGGGGGGGGGGAATACAAAATAATAAAAAAGGGAGAGACTGACCTCCCATAACAAGACACAACACTACACAAAGACTATCAAACAAATCAAAAAGAGCACTCACAGTTAGATGAACCCCAAATGAGAAGTCCGGGAGCAGGAGAGTGAAGTGATGCCTTCCTTGAAGGAGACAGCCAGGCCAGCTCGACGAACCTGTTCAAACCAGGAGGGAGCGGCGGAGCCATGTCAACTGGCCCAAAAGACTCAGGTGGGAGCGGCAAGGCTGACTCACCCTTCCAGGAGGTTCCATGGAGAAGAAACAGAGAGACAGCGATCCTGACCCAACCACTCGAAGACCTCGCCGAGACTGAGCTGCGCAGGTCAACCAGGACTTGAAAAACACCCACCTTCCTGCGTGACTACATGACACACGTTGGACTGAACCAACGGCGGAGGGGTGCTCTGTATGGAACTTGGTAGGTTCCAAGTTCCCTGTTCTGATTGGCTGAAAAGGCCATTCTCAGATTGGCCATTAGAGAAC
Organism: Laticauda laticaudata; assembly: GCA_004320025.1. NCBI lineage: Eukaryota > Metazoa > Chordata > Lepidosauria > Squamata > Elapidae > Laticauda > Laticauda laticaudata. Next base: position 8,290 of record BHFT01045278.1, on the reverse strand, counting down.
CAATCCGATTGGCCCACCAGACGGCGGGAACACTTAAAGTAGTGTCATTGGCCACAAGCTGTGAGCAAGCTGCTATGTAAAGGGCTGCCGCGGCTTGGGTTGTTGTTCCATTACCATTGCTTTACTGAATTAAATAAAGAGTTTGTTGTTGGAATCCGGTCTCACGCAACTTATTTCTGGACGGAACAATTACCCTGCCTTTGAATACTTGAGTTTTACGTGAATTTTTCAGAAGATGTCTTAGACAGCCCAGTGAAATTTCAAAGAAGTCATTCTTCTTCTAAATGTTAATCTCCAGGACATCCCATGCACATATCTTCAAAAATACAGAGCCCACTGTAACAACATTGCCAAAAAGACATTAAGAGTTAACTTAATCTTGCATAGGTTCTTTTCTGGTAATATTGTACTCTTAACTAGAGCAGGGGTTGTGAACCTTTTGGATTTCAGGGGCTACCAAACTCATAATTTTAAATTCTGGTGACCACTAATATGAATTTTGACTGACGGTGGCTTGCTGACGTTGGTGGGAGAGAGAGAGAGAGAAATCTGATCTGTCTTTCTCTCTCCCCCCTCTCTCTCTCATGCACACACAAACGCATAGAGGCAGGGGTGGGATTCAAATTTCTTAACAATCGGTTCTGTGGGCTTGGCCTAATTTGTGGGTGTGGCTTGGTGGTCATGTGACTGGGTGGGCATGGCTTGTATGTAAATATTACAAATATTTATGTAAATATTGATATTTTTTTTTATAAAATAGAGCAACTTTTACCCCAAATCAGATAAAGCAAGCAGGTAGATTGAGTTGCTCACAGAGTCACAGATTCACTCAAGAGATCTATCTATCTACCATCGGCTACCTGAGTCTGCAATGAATAATAGAAGCTTCAGTCTGAAGGAAGATTCAGCTCTGATTAAAAGTAGAGCCACAGATCTAAAGATTAGCTAGAAAGCAAGAATGCAATGATTTCCTGCTTTCTAGCTAATCTAAATCTCCTGGCACAGCAGAACAGTTGATGGTTGAAAAAAAAAGAAAAATAGCAATTTAGCAGACAAATTTGCAAGGTAAGGAGTGAGTGGATGGAGAGTGTTCCCTGGGCCATGTGGGTGGCACAGCCTTGTGTTCCCATGTAGCCAGGATTAATTGCTTTGGGGAAGGTTGCTCTGGGGGTGACATTTCTCTGCAAACCATCAAAATTTTCTTGTGGCTCACTGGTTGGCGACCACTGAACTAGAGCATGCAATATGGTAAGGAACCTCTGTGGCTCAGTGGTTAGAATGCAGTATTGCAAGCTACTTCTGCTGCAGCCAACTGCCTGCAATCTGGCAGATCAAATCTCATCAGGCTCAAGGTTGACTCAGCCTTCCATCCTTCTGAGGTGGGTAAAATGAGGGCCCAAATTGTTGGGGGCAATATGCTGACTCTGTAAACTTCTTAAAGAGGGCTGTAAAGCACTGTAAAGCGGTATATAAGTCTAACTGCTGTTGCTATACAAACATTTGCTACATGGTGGGATTCAATTTTTTTTTTACTACTGGTTCTATGGGCGTGGCTTGGTGGGCATGGCAGGGGAAGGATACTGTAAAATCTCCAGTCAAAGGTGGCATTTGCTGTTTCTCCAAACTACTCAATATTTCTGCTTCCAGTCCTCCAGAACTGGTCAGAACCTGCTGAATGCCACATCTTATTTGCTAGTCCAATTCTTAAATACAGCTCATCTGTCTGGAACCTACACTGCATAGTGGACATTAATACAACTGAGAGAGTCCAGAGATATTTCATGAGAAGAGTCCTCTACTCTTCTGCTCACAATAGAATACCTTATACCACTAGACTTGAAATTTTGGGCTTAGACAATCCCCCCCAAAATCTGTTGGAAAATCTCCCACCCCGTTTTCCTACCAATTGATCATTCTTTATTTGGGACCTCAGAATACCATCTCCAGCTCCATTCTGAGAGAGGGAGAGAGAGGGAGAGAGAGAGAGAGAGAGAGAGAGAGAGAGAGAGAGAGAGAGAGAGAGAGAGAGAGAGACTTTTGGCTTCATGCAAGGAAATCAGCAGAAGCAGCAGAAGTCTTTCTTTCTTTCCCCCAAACTCCATCAGAAATGAGTCTTTGCTGGAAGATTCTCTTGGAGCAGGATGCCTTGCAGGGTCCCAAAGACTCATTTCTGGTAGAGTTTGGGGGAGAGAAAAAAAGACTTTTGTAGCCAAAAGTAGAAGAAGAAAGAAGCAGAAAGAAGCAGCCTGGTAGCCAGGCCAGAAGCATCTGGTGAGTGGGGCAAATTCCCCCCCTCTGCCCTTCCCCCCTCCCCTCACTACTTCGTGTTGATCGCAATGCAAGCAACACAAGCCTTGCATTCCCATGGGCCATGTGGGTGGTGCAGCCTTATGTTCCCATGCAGTCTGGATTAATTGCTTTGGGAGGTGCTTTGTGGAGGTGACATTTCTCTGTGGACCAGCAAAAATTTTTTGCAGACCATCAGTGGTCCCTGGCCCACTGGTTGGTGACCATTGCCTCAAACCTCCAAAACTTTAACCTTAGACTGTCTACTGTTGACCTCACCCCATTCCTGAGAGGTCTGTAATTGGCGTGCATAAGAGCACTAACATGCCTACTTTCCTTGTCCTAATGTCCCTTTTTATTTGTACCCATTTCATGTAATCATAATCCTGTTCTAATTATATCTGTTATCTAATACATGCTTGACAAATAAATAAATAAATAAAAATAAAGTAAATAAAATAAAAAATGAATGGATAGGGCACGAAATATCAGATATCTTGTCCTTTGTGTTTTAGGTTTTAAAGAGTGGAATGATTCCCCATGTCAGAAATTCAATGCCTACATCTGCAAGCATGAGCTGTAGAGACGTCTGTACTCATTGCTTGTGGAGATGTCATTGGATCAGATGATGATAAACCACGATACTTTGTGGATGCCTCTTTTATGCCATTCATTACTACCTTCCACCCTCTTGGATGGAAGTCCAGCTCTCCTTTCAAAATCCTCTTTCAGAAGAGATGACTTGGATCTCTCCTTCTCGTGACTCTTAAGCCCCTGTCCCACTGCACCAATGGATGCAAAGAGGATGTAAAACATTAAAAAACGTTGGAAAATGCTATGCATCCGTTGTNAAAATGGAAAGAGGGAGGAAACAAAAGGTATACGGAACGTCTACACAGCATTAGTAGCACGGAAATAGAAAGGATGAGCAGTGAACAGTTTGCATCCTATATACATCCTCTAGGCTTCCTATGAATATCCGTTTAACATCCCCACTACATACTACCCACATCCATTCTTTTCCTTTCTTTTCCGTTCTGTTTATGCAAATTTTTGCCACTTTTTGGAGCGGATGACAATGGATGGAGCACCCCCGAAATTTTGCTCATCCGCTGTGTCCTTTTTGCATACGTTTTGCATCCGTTGGCCAGTGGGACATAGCCTTTATCAGCACAGTGTCATGCAAATAAACACATTCTATGCTTATATAATTCTTGCTGTATTTTTCTCATTATTGAACGAAAAGGGGCCACTGTTTTAAACTCAGATGCTTCAATTGAAATCCTCTCCGAGAAAACATCGTTGGATGTCTCCTTTTTCTTGTGATTCTTATCAACCACTTGTTTTGACTCCTTCCCCTCCTTAAGGACATTGGAGAACTAGCGGAAAAAAGAAAGCTGAACAGAAATATTTCCTAAATTAAATTGATGCATTACCCAAAAATTATGGTTAGTCAGTTCTTGCAAATCTAGGAGAAGGGAATCCAAGCTTTAGCACGCAAAAATGCTCAAAACCTCAGATACTTTCATTAGCATTGCATAAATAGTTTCTTCTTCATGTTAAAGACATACTGTTTAGGACAATTTCATTTACTATAACCACAGTCTCTATGTATTATATTCTCAAGTGAACTTTGGCACATACAAAATCCAGTATTTTGCAGAATTGCCAGAAACTTCTGAATGCTTTTTTCCTGTCCAAGTCTGCTAAACATTAGAAAGTTAAATACATGTTTAAATTTTAGGTAGCTCATTTATCAACTTCCTATTTTTCTTCCTTTTTTAGAAATCTGGAGTGCTAGAAACAGGATTTGCTGAAAATTTGCACCATAAGCTACATTACAGGTGATTCTTGACTTATGACTACAAAAGGGCCCAAAGTTTCTTTTGCTAAGCAAGATAGTTATTACATGAGTTTTGTGCCATTTTACGAACTTTCTTGCCACAGTGGTTACTTTGTTTGTTAAGTTAGTAACATGACTGTCAATTGAAACTGGCTTTCTCATTGAATTTGCTTATCAAAAGGTCATAAAAAGTGATCACTTGATTCTTGGACACTGCAGCAGTAAAAATATGAGCCAGTTGCCCAGCATCTGAATTTTGATCATGTAACCATGGGGAAAATGCAATGATCGTAGGTGTGAACAACAGTCATATATCACTGTTTTCAATGCTATCATAACTTTGAACAATCTCTAAATGAATGGTTGTAAGCTGAGAACTACCTGGAGTATATTTGTTAAGGGTGATATGTCAAGAGGCACAGAACAACCTCATCCTGACCACAGATAACCTGAGTCTTCCCACTTCTGGAAGACACTTAAAACTTTCAATTGTTTATAGGATATCCAAAATCCCATTTAACCATCTATGAAATGTTCTCTTCTAAGTTTGGATGATAGATTCCAACTGAATGGAAACTTATACCGATTTACATTTTCAGGAGTTTTTGAAGTTCTCTTCCCATTCATTTAATTATAGCTAAATGCTTGATCTTCATCCATGGATGAGTAAAATGTTTCTTTGGAAATAGCTGTTTTGCTTTTAGGGTGCCTCTTGGAAATGTATACTCTGTACATATATATGTTTTATATACAAAAAAAAATCATTCACACATTTGCATTCACATTGTCTATCTTTGATTCATATTTCAATGCTGGGGAACCAGAGCTTGTTCTCTTATACCTTGAGTTCCCACCTGTAGTTCTTTTAATTCCATTGAATCATTTTTATTTAAGTCACCAGCATATCAAACTATCTTACTGTCTTTTGAAAAGTTGAAGAAATCATTCCCAGGGAAATATTTTGTAACTCGGTTTCATCATAAAATATAAGTCTTTATTTCTATAGTTCAGGTTATTTTGTCTGAACATTACTCCAAATTGCTTCTTACAATAGCTAACTGGGTTGGCTTCATTCTTTATAATTTGATATTTATCTTGCTTGTTTGAAATAAATCCAGGTTTTCCAATATTTTATGGTCTGTGCCTCCCTCTTGTGGACAAAGAGCAAAACTTTTAAATAGCAAATCTATGAATCCAAAATATTTTAGCCAATTTCAGTTTTATTTTAAAAGGAGATCAACCCTGACTGCTCTTTAGAAGGCCAGATCCTGAAGATGAAACTCAAATACTTTGGCCACCTAATGATAACGAATTGAGGAAGGGAAAGGGAACTCACTGGGAAGAAAAAGAGGGGCTAATGCTTGCGGAATAATTGAGGGCCAAAAAAGAAGAAGGTGGGATGATGAGAAGAATGAGATTGGCTCTGGATGGAGTTCACTGAAGCATTGCGCGCAGACTCCAGAAATAGTAGAGGACAAGGAAAAAGAGCCTGAGGGAATGTTGGTCCATGGCGGTTTCCAATGGATTGGACATGACTTCACAAACTAATTACAACACCCAAAAAAATAAACTTTTACTTGCCCCCACAGCACATAACCTCATGTTCACAAGTTTTTAAATACTTGGAGGGAATTGGAAGCCATGGGGGAATCGAGAAAAAGTCAAAAAGCCGGTTACCTTAAATTTTAGAATACCTTTTTTGGCATCTCAAAGATAGATAAAAGTAAACAAAAAAATATTCTATGCTTCCTTAAGCCCATGTCACCAAGGTGCACAAATGGGATGGAAAGAAGATGTTAAAACCGGAAGGAAAAAAAACGCTTTGCCATTTCCGTTGGGGTTAACGCGATTTGCATCCATTCTGCCACTCACTGCCGTGCGTGATTGCTATCCATCCAGGCATCCGTCTAAACTGAGATTTTCATCCGCTCAAAAAGTTTTTAAGCTGCACAAAACTTTTTGACGCGGTATGGAACTTTCTCCCACCGCATTTCAGTTCTACATCTGCCTTATGGCATACGGGGGAACAAACGTTTCTACCAATTCCATTAAACACGGTCCACTGTATCCGCTCGGCATCCGCTGTGTATCGCGCAAAACTCGCATCGCTCAAAGCAGGAAAACGGAAAAAAAGAGGGATGGCAAGCAAAACGGGACTGGAACGTCGCCGCAATGTGAGTAGCTCCACATATAAAGCATTAAAATGGACAAAAACGTTTGTTTTATAGCGGGGACGTATCTTGGATATTAGGAGGTCTTGGAGGATGGTCTAGAGCATGCAGTAAGGACAACCTAGCAGAAAAACCTAATATTTCTATTAAAAAGGGGGACGCAGAAATCATCCTGCGATCCCACTTTTTCTAAGGTTTCCGAGCAGCCCTTGATGTGCAAATCCTCTTCAGCCTTTTGCGCTTTTGCTCTTCCACAGCATCCAGTCATCTCCACCCATGGATCGTCGCACACTCCTTTTGGTAGGCCACCATCATTCTACAACAGGTGCGAAGCCCTCTTCAGGCTTTCACCTGTTCTACACAAGGAAAAAAAGGGAGCGGTCCAAAGAAGTGTGGTGGTGTCCGAAAGATGGAATCACGAAAAAGAGCCAAGTGGTTGGACGGGTTATTTTTGATGGTGGAGCTGAGGAACAAGACCCTTTCCATTCCAGCACTTCATGAGGATGCCACCAGCATGTTTGGATGAAGTTGTGGAGCGGCTGGACCCAGGCGTTGACCCAAGGCAAACACCAACTTCTTTCCCAGCTGGGAAACCCCTGGACTGAAGGTGGCCAACTGACTCTTGCACCACCTGGGCCTCCAGTGGAACACGTACAGGAACATGTAGTACGGCCTGGATGGTTTGCCACCACAACACCATTCAGCATTTGTGGTCAAGAGAAGTGGTTGCAGGCCATCATCGAAGAATACGTTTAGAGGAGCTCTCCATGGTCCCACCACTGAGAAAAGCTGGCAAAAAAGTTTGCAGTTGCAAGAGCAGTGATATCCAGATGGGGAACTTCCCCCACACTGTTGGAAATCATAGATGCGGGAAGCACATGGCCTGCAAAGGCCCAGCCAACTCAGGTTCCCACTTATCACAACTACAAGGGGGCTTCTTTCACAGAATCATCCTTCTTCGCCAGGTCGATTGCTGTTGACTAACAAGTTTCATACATCGCATTTGCTTCAGGCAACGGGGTCACACCTTCAAGATGTCCCAGGTTATACAATGCCAGTGAACCCTCAAGGAGGGCGCTTGGAACGCCAAACCTCATCATTGGGCTTCCCAGATATCCAGCCCCCTGCCAAACCGACACGCAAGACTATGCTGTCCCTACTTTCATCCTGGGGGATGATGCCTTCTCCTCAGAACTACCTCATGAAGCCCCTACATTTCCCCAGATTACCTCACCCGTGAAGAAGGAAGAAGTATCTTCAAACTACAGGCCTGGGTCCCAGGGCAAGACAGGTGGTGAGGGGAGGCCGAGAACGACTTTGGCATCTTGGCCAATAGGTCCAGGACAATCTCCACCAACCATGCAGCATTCTGGGCCCACAGACGTGAAATCATCGTGGGGAAGCTTGCTGCATCCTGGCACAATCTCCATGTGCACCCCGCTAACACTGTTTGCAGGAACACGACTCGTGTGGGGGACCTGCCCAACAAGCAATGCGGGAGCAGCCTGCTGAAGGCAGAGGGGGACTAAACTGCGATAGACACTGTGGATGTGGCCAAGGCCCCAACAGAGTTTTCATGTAAGGCGAAAAGAAAAATGAACGAAGCAGGTTGCAACCTTCCTGAAAACACTGGCTTACACCCCCAGCTGTAAGCAGTGTAGTGCCAAGACCAGTCGCATAGGTACCATGGCTTTAAATGGATCGCTTTCCTTGAGCTTGTCTCATCACACTGATGAGAATTGTGCCATGTATGGTTTGAAGTGGGCCCTACATTGAACAGGGCATTTTTATTAATAAAGAGTTCGTGTTTATGTTGAAATTGTCGTTGATGAAAATGAATTTAAATTTGTTGTTTGATAATATAATAAAGGGGCCATAGGTGTGGCACCTGGCGGAAGGGTGGACTATACAGTTCCCACATAATGCTTGCACTGGAGGCTTATCTATCCCCAGCTAACCCATCCCACAGCCTATTACCCATCTCTTCTTT
>BHFT01045274.1:0-28035 GCA_004320025.1 Laticauda laticaudata | reverse complement strand
CTGGTGATTTGTGTTCATCAAGATCAGACAGGTGTTCTCTTACTATTTTTTTGCTTATTTTAACTTTTATTTCTGGACTGTCTTTTATAGTTATGTTTTTTGGTGGGTTGAGCTGTAGTTTCTTTTTGCGTGAAGACTGATGAGTTTAGCAGTTCTGCTTTCTCTCTGTTTCCTTTTACTTCCTTGCTGTCTTCTCTCTTTAGTGGACCAACTGTTTCCTTGATTTTTTCTTATTATTTATTTGTTGGAAGAAACTTTTAATACTTGCTTCTGAGTAAATGATATGAATGAAGAGAGTATTTTCATCTCTACTTTTTAAAAATGATACTATATATCAAACTACTAATGGCATCATCAGTTTCTATGGTATATCAATTGCCATATTTTCACTGGAGAACAAAATGAAATTGTGGAAAGAACCAGAGGACAGTAACACATATGTTTTTAATGGACGACAAACCAGTAGCTGTTGAATAATTTTCCTTGCTTATTTATTTACTTATTTCTGTATTTATAGTGCTTTTATTACACTGAGTGAGAAGCATTTTCTGATTTCATTCTACTGTTGCATCTAATTTATACGAGCAGTACTTAAATCTTGACAACACATTTCTTTTAATGGGATTCTGCCCTGAATCTTCTTAAAAGGCTATATTTTTTTCATGCCTGATCTCCCCTGATTGTTAGCTCTTTTACCCTTAGGGTTTTTGAGGGTTTTTTGACTTAAAACCATAAGAACATAAAAAATAATCATGTTAAATCAGGCCAGGGGTCATCTAAGTTCAGTATTTTGATTTTCATAACCTCAACAAGATACTTTTGTGATGATCATAAAGAGGAGATGTAGACATGCTGCCTTCATTTGAGAAATAATGGCTCTGGATGAACCTTTCTCCAAGAAATGTATCAATTCTCTTTAAAATTCTGCAAGTCAGTAGCCATTATTATGCCTTGTGGTAATGAATTCCTCAGATTCCCCATGTAAATAGCCCATTTCTCAGAAAATATGACCTACTCCAAAAGTAAGTCCCAGCTTGATTTTTACATGTGAGCCCAATGGAAGGCCTATTCCCAAATAAGCCCTAATTAAGATCTGGCCCACTCCAGAGTGCAAGGGTAAAAATTAAGCTAGGGTAGGGATGGGGGTAGAGCTGCCTTAATATTTACCTTTGGACAGTTGTAGCCAGAGGCCTTGCACAACATGACACTTGTCTTGCCAGCCCATTTCTTCTGCAGCCAGCTGAAGGCCTCTGTAGCTGATAACAATACTCCAGATTGATCTGGAGCTCTGTTATTGTCTTCAGAGGCCTTCAGGAAAGCCTTGCCAGCCACAGAAGAAGTTCCTGAAGGCCTCTGACAATGAAAAAGAGGCTGGGGAAGACGCGTGCAAGTGAGGATAATCAGTGGGTGACATCCCTCCAAAATAAGATCTGGTGCCTTTTTCGGTGGCAAAAAAATATAAGACAGGGTCTTATTTTCAGGGAAATACTGTGAAACACTATATAATAAATAGTTCCAGACATTCCAGCCTTTTCACATGGTTTTTGAGCCCCTGATAATATTGTTTGCTGTCTCTTGTACTCATTATTCATTTGTTTACTCATTCATTCATTTTACTCATTCATTCATTTGTTCGTTCATTCATTCCCTGATGCTTTTTCAACTGTCAAGGTCCATTTAATCTAATGCACATCATCTTTTATAAGTATGCATTCATAACATTTTGCATGGAGACTAATAGAGACTAAGCAAATTCTGAAAATTAGGATTTCCAAAGCTAATGGCAGAGAAATCACAAAGCAATATTTGGGTTATGAAAAAAATTATCTAGCAGACTGACTGAGCAATTTCAATTCCAAAACTAGGTATCTCTGGGTGAACTTAATATAGAAAATCATTTTATCTAAGAGAGTCTCCACCTGGTTAGTGGTTACAATTTTTGCGCTTAAATGCAAAAATATAAAACATAGGAAGCTGATTGAGAGAAGGGGAGAGATGATTCATGTCTATCCATCAACAAGTTTTCTTGCTGATGTTATATTTTAGGAGAAGATACTTATTTTGTGGACATAGTCCTGAGTAATCAAAAATGGCTTATAAGTATAGCTCTGCTGTAGCAAACATTGATCTGTCTCAATTAATATTTGGCCTCATTTTTATTAGCTATTCTCTTCAGAGTGAATCAGTGTTCTTAAGGTAGCAGATTTAGGAGTGAGTCATTCATCATAGCTTAGTTTAGGCTAGTTTAGGACTGGTTCAAGCTATATACAGTACATCCACAAAGCTACATGTCTCTACTAGGGTATACAGGAGACCTATTCTCTGATACAATGGTTTTCACACCTGTGAGATATTCTTGTTGTTAGCAGGAAAAGTCCAAGATTCTGAATGGAAAATGCTGTTTTGAACTCTGTATGTAGAGATTACACTGGCTCCTGTTCATTAGAGATTAATTGAAACATATAATCTGACCTTGCAACTGTATGATGCAGTTGTTGTCCCATTTTGGTTTAATATTGAAATATTCATCACTATAGTTTTTTGAAAGGAAATGGCTTTTAAAGATGTTAATGTGACACTGAATTATATACCAACATGGAATTCATCAGTATATGAATAACTTTAAATTTATTGAGTATGGAATATAGGAAATGAATTTGTTCCATTATGATGAAAATACTATGTTATATTAATTATATATGTTCATTTCTGTCTGTGAATTTGTCTTCAATCTATCTATATTCTTCGTATGTATATAAAGGTTTATTTTCTACAGTATATGTTGATAACTGTTTTTATACACCTGGCAACGTTTTAATTTTTTTCCCTTTTTTATATTTCTATATTTTGTCCATTTTCCCCTTTCCTTTTATTGTACATTAAAGAAACTAAAATATCATAAATCAATAATGCAAGGAACAAAAGATATCCTGGAAGACAATTTTGGTCTATAATGTCTTTTGTTTCCCCTCATTCTATGAAATTGCTAGGGAAAATGCTCCAGAACTTTGGAGTTAAAGACTATATAGTAGTACACACTCAATTCTATTTTGCTCAAAACAACTTAACTTTGAACAGTTCCTAGCATTTGTAGCAGGCTGAATGAGAACAAAGAACCAATGTTGCTTTTTAAAAATGCAAACAAAGTATGTTGGAATTTGGAATTCATCCTGGCTAGGAAAACATTTACTTAAAAGTTTTCCTTTAAGAAAAAACATTTTCTTAACACTCCATATTAGGTATGGAGTTTGGAAGTGGCAAAGACTCAATTGCACAAACAGGAAGTATACACCATCTGTAAATACAATCTACATTGTATTTGCATATTGTCTGAACAACTGTGTTTTTTCTTATTAAGAAATATCTTTAACAACATGCAGAAGCATTAGCTACCTCAAAATTTCATAACTCGGCTCTTGATGCAATGTTTATAATTTTAATATTGAATGATCTCTAATTTTCCATGGTACCATTTCAGATGCTGGCCTTAGTTTTTAAAGTACCTAATGGTGTAAATATTTGCAGAGCCACCTGTTTTGCTATGAACCTGATGGGTTCTTAACATCTATGAGAGGCCATTCTGAGATCTGTTCCCTTGCAGCAATCTCTACCTAGGGAATATGAAAATAGCTTTCTGGAGTGAGCTCTTAATAATATTCTATGTTTAATTTCCAAAGCATCCTAAAGGTACTTAAACCCATCATGTGTTTCCCCTAGTTTGTCATATCCCATCTATGGTGAGAAGAAATTAGTCTGGAATGGCTTGGAGTTCATTAGGTGCACTTGAAGGTTAACCTTTCCCTAATTCAGTTAAACTATAGCTGAGCACTGAAAGCAGTCAGTTGCTGTTGATGCCAGATCTTGTCAACTTTAGTGCTGCTCTGTGAATCAACAAATGTCATGGAAAGAAAAAAAGAAACAAAGTGTTTTGCTTTGACACCATTCGATGTTTTGTCCTGTGCTCAACATCCTCTGTAATGTTTTTTTTTTCCCATGGCTGTCAAACCAGCATACTACACCATAATGCAATACGTGAGGACAGTTTCTATTGTGGACCAGTAAAAGGAGGTAATCAGTCTTTGTTCCACTTTATTCTTTTGCAAGACCCTAAGGAAATGGACTTTCTATTGGGCCTTTCTGACCACCTGGGTTGTGTTGATTTTCTAGGTAAGATTTTCACTGAGGTAGACTCCAGGAATTTAAAGGAGGAAACTCTCTCCACACAGCTCCCCCTCGTTGTAAAGTGGAGTGGGTTCCTCAATCCATTGCAAAGTGACTTGAGTTTAAACAAAAATTAGCATACTGCACTGAATTCTCAATGACAATTCCCAATGATGAGACAAATCTGAAATTTATTACAGAAGTTTTTTTTAATCCATACCCCAGAACATTATTGTCATTGAAATACAAATTGAAAGTATATAAGAATATATCATGCCTTTTTTGTTACCAGGCACATTTTCTCTAAATCCTTATTAATACCACTTCATTTTCATTTTCTCTCATCAATCATAAATTAACAAAACAAATGTTACACCTGGTCCTGCATGTTTAACATTTGTAACTAAGTGTTAGCATCATTTGCTACCATTTATCAATAGAAGTTGAACACATTTTATGCTTCATAATGTGACTGTCTCATTTGCTTTTTGTTTAGCATTTTATATATAGGAGTCTAGAATATGATATGGTGCTAGTAAATTAATACTGTCAGAGTTTCTCATTCTGTAGTGTCACTGATTTCATGTCATCAATATTAAATTTGAATTATTAACCACAGGAGCAACCCTTCTGAAAGTCTACTGAAGAAAGACATCACATACTGGATATGTGAACAGATTTCTCTTGCAGAATACAAGTGAAAAAGTAAATTTACCATCAATCCTTGCATTTAGGACACTTACAGATCTGTGAAGCAAAGGAAAGCTGAAATAGGATCATAAGTAGAGTTGTGATTTCTATGAGAAACCACTTTGCTTAACAACTTTGTGATTGCTAAACAAGGACTTCCTGAATAAGTAAAAATTGCTATGCAGCTGAGAAGTAAAAATCAAAAATGAGCAACTAAAATACTTTAAAAATACAAAGACACATTGCTCCCTGATTCCTCTGTTTTAAAATGTTTTATACTACAGTGCGTTATTTTCTGTTTTCAATCAGAAAGATTGAAAGTAATACATTTTATTAGTTCTTTAGGTAAGTGCATATAGTTACATAACAGTAAACATTCGGGGTTCTTTTTTGAATTTGACAAAGAGCTAGACAATTACTTCAACACCAATCATGGCAATTATCAAGTTACAGCAATATTTCTAAATTGCTGTTTGCCAAATATGGAAATTGAAATGAAGCATTTATGGCTATTTGTTGGGATCCACTCCTTCAATAGAATACACAAACAATTTAGATGTTGCCAGCAAGGTATGCATAGCTTATATGTACACAAAATACCCTGGCTGATAACTGTTTAATTGAGGGCTCTTTTGTACTTCCCAGTTGTTCCAATGTCAAAACAGGCACCAATTCATTTCTGGAGGCCAGAAATCAATAATGTCGCCCTCTATTAATTATCCACTGACCAGCAAAGTGAATCCAGGGCATGTTTTTCTTGTCTATTTCTAAAGTGCCATTTCTGGTTTAACACCTCAGGCCCTTGTATCTGGACTGGGATGTTTGATTTGCTCGGGGCTCACTTTTACAGTCCACTGGCTACTTTGCAAGAGGAAGAAATGCTTCTTGAATTGACTCAATACTTACTATCTTCCATAATTGTTTTTAAAACTGCATTCCATCCTGAGTGCTAGAGTGGTACAGTGGCCTAGAGGTAGAGCTGTCGCCTCACAATCAGGAGGCTTTGAGTTTGATCCTAGGTGTGGTGTAGGGTAAATGGAACCTGTTGATGTTTAACTGTGAAGAGGAACCAATGTTAGACAGAGAGTAGCGAGGGACATATTTGACACAGAATGAAGGAACTGGAAGGGAGGTGTTAAGAAAAATAAAGCAGTTTGTGTGCAGAGAACTCACATGTTAGGAGTATTATTACAAAATATGACATGGTGCAGAAAGTTTGTACACGGTAAACTGAACACATGTAAGAGTCTACCCAAAAGAGGAAAAATGAGCGGTGTGGGATGAGCAGAATGAGGAAGGATTTAGCAGATGGCTATGCACCCAGTGCACTCTTAACAATCCAATCACGCGGAGCCCTTTGATTTTCCAAACGAAGAGAGGACAAAAATGGATGGGTGATTTTTGAGATAATTTAAGCCAAGCAAGCAATCTGCGGCATAAGCTCCAAAGAAAATCAAGGTGACACTTTGATTATTTGTATGGGGACGAAGCAGATGATGGTTCTGCGTGCATAAAACTCAGTGGAAGCGAATCAGAGTCAGTATATTAAACAGTAAAGATGGCTTCAGTCATTTTTTGAATAAAAAAGAACATTGTGTATGAGCGTGTAAGATTTAATATGCCGCAAACAGAAGCAACCATGAGACAGCCTCACTCTCACCTCTTGTCACAGTGCTGTTAATGCATTAGCAAAACACTGAGTAACTATGGAGCACTACAATGACGAGCTCATCAGAGACAGGATGTAGGAGACTTGGTTGAATACACGCAGCTAGCTCAGAATCGCATGCACAAATGGAAAAGACCTAAAACTGGATAAAGCTAGTTAATATGCGCAAGACAATCAGAGAGATAAAAGCAGCAAACCACATTGTGAACTGATCTCGTGCTGTCAACCTAAAGGAATGTGAACTCTTGACAGACTTCGTTTAAAGCAGGCATCAGAAAGAAAGGAAAAATTCAGCAGATCAAGAATGATGGAGCTAAACCCCAAGCAGGCAGACCAAAAATGCTAAAGACCCGCGTCACAATCGCCGGCTCGCATCTCACCACCGCACCAGGAATGTCTTGCTAAGGATGCTAAATCCATATATGTGGGAAACGGGGTCACTATCAATGTGTATCGTTTTGCAAGCAACGGCTGTGCATGGCAATTGAAGGAAGAGGAGATAAGCACTTCCTTCTTGGCTCTGTGACATCACATGTTGATCCAGGACTGTGGAAATCAAATCGACTGGACTAAAGCACATCACGTTCAAGGTTGATACCGGACAGAGTTCACTGCTTGTTTCATCCGAAGAATTGCCAACATTTTCATAACACACAGGTGGCTGGTGCTGCAAAAACAGAGAGACCTCTACTGGGTCCAGAGAATTCCCATGGACTGATGGGGTTTGCCAAACTACAGAAAGGAGCAAAACAAATTACAGAGAGGTGTATGTGTCAAAAATCTGAGTATGCCTTGCTGGGATGGCCAGTATTGTAGCTCTTGGTCTGTTGGTTGTGTGGAACACTAATTGACAATTGAAAACGCTGAAGTCAAGCTACCTAAAAGTTATGCAGCAGCCTAGGGAGGTTTCGACAACCTATTAGTATTAAGCTCAACCCGATGCAGTGGCTTTCTCTTTGAAAACCCCAGGATGATTCCCCTACTATGATAGGGAAAGTCAAGATGAGCTTACAATGATGGAAAACTTGGATAATCACTCGTGTGGAAGAGCCTATGACTGGTGCGCACCAAGGTCGTGGTCCCAAGAAGGAACAGCAAAAAAGGTGCGTTTGGGTGTGGACCTGACTGGCTGGAACAAAGTAGTGTGGTGAAAATACATTTTAACCATCAGTAGAACGATCTTGGAACACTGGCTGTGCTAAAATGTCAGTAAAATTAGACGCCAAATGGGTTTTGCAGATACCCCTCACCGAAGGATTCAGCAAAGTATACCACAATTCATTCACACACCCTTCAGGTGTTCCACTTTACAACCATCTTTCCATTGGCATACTTCAGCGACACGAAACATTTCCATGTATGATGGCTAGAATTACACCAGGCTGGAAGGTATAGTTTGCCACATTGATGATCTACTATGTGGGGACGGGACCAAGAAAACAGACCAACGACTCATGCAGTGCTTAAAAAAACTGGAAAAGGCGGATCACTCTAAACATGGATACAGTGAGAACTCTCCAGAGGTGAGGTGTCTTTTTGGGTTACATCATCTCTGATCAGGGAATACGACCTTCCCCAAGGAAAACAGAGGCTACAGACTATTTAAGGAGCCGCTCTTGTGTGAATGAACTCGAAAGGAGTTTTTCTGTCTGTAAATCCAGCTGGGAGTTATCCTCAGTTGGCAGAAAAGACAAGCACTTTGGTAAATCTCCTTTCTAAGAAAAAACTGTTGCGTTTGAGATGTGGAACAGGTCAGAGCTTTAAGCATTGAAAGATGCTTTGCTTCCTTCTGGTGCTGGCCATGTATGATCTGAACAAAGATGATAAAAGTGTCAGCGGATGCATCATCATTATGACTTGGGCGCCATTTCGTCTTCAAGAGTGGGGAGATAAATGGAAGCCTGTGGCTTACGCGTCCGAGCGTCACGTCACTCCAACTGAACCCAACACTATGCAAAGGTGGAAAAAAGAGGCTGGCTCTAACCTGGGCATATGAAAGATTCAGGATTTCTCCCTAGGACAAGCTTCTGCCTGGAAACTGACCACAAAATCCAACTTGTTCATTTGTTTGGAGACCAGAGCCACTAGATCTACCTTGGAGAAAATTCAGCGATTCCAGGATGAGGCTCATGTATTACCTTACCTACATTGTGCATGTGCCAGGAAGTCACTTTGGACCAGCAGACAACATTGGCACATTCGCCTATGCACTCTCACATGTCCAAAGTCAAACTGGAGCTGAATGGAAAGCACTAACATATATGTGGCTGTGTTTGTACCACCTTGCTATTAAGCCACACATATATGGAAATCTAAAAGAGCAGGTGCAAACTGAATAGTATTTTGCTCCAGGAGTCATGCAATTGTGTGCAGATTGATGGCCACGTGCAAATGCAAAACAGGAACCTGGCACTGAGAGGATACCAGGCCAAATGAGCTATACTCACTGTACAACCGATGGATACACCTGAAAAGACACTTAGGCTATGTGATCCATCCACTCTGAGGAATGATGAAGTTGAGAGGCTGCATGAAAGGACAGCCAAGGGGGTGTGAAATGCAAAGAACGTTGCTCATCAGTCTGGTGGTGCCAGGAACTCGTCAGCAGGTCAGTGAAATGGTGCTCAAATGCAGGACAATGTATTCAAGATGTCCAGAATCCTAAAGAGCCACTCATGACAATCTCAAAGCCCTGAACGACCATGGCAAAAGTAGGGACTGTTTGTGACTTTGGAAGGAAAACATACTTCGTTTGTGATAGACTGTTCTCCCAGATTGTCAAGATTGCACTGTTATCGAACCTTCCAGTCAACTGATGTCATTGTCCATCAGAAGTCAATCTTTGCCTGGCAATGCGGATTCAGAGAGTTGAAGTCAGAACAATGGACAACAGTTTTCTGGCCAGATTTCCTCTTATTATTGCATCCACATATGGGTCAAACACGTTACCAGCAGTCCAAAGCTTCACAAAGTAATGGAAAACTGAATTTCAGTTCAGACAGTGAAAAGTCTCTTTAAAAAGGCTAGCAACCCTTTCTGGCCCGCTGTCTTACAGAGCTACCCCTCTCCAAGTTGGGTTCACTCTGGCTCAGCTCTTATGGGTGAGGTCTTCATCACGACTGTGGCGACCCTTTCCTCCTCAGCTAGACGCCAGCATTGCAGATGTTGACTATTTTGCTCATAAGAGAGAGAGAAGAAGAAATTGAATAGCTGAATCTAACACAGTGAGACATTTAGTGCAAAACCTCTTAGTGATTTGGCTACAGAGGAGAGCATGTATGGTCACTGATGAAACGAATCTGGACTGTGCTGCAGAAGGCATATCTGTGATGTACTAAAAGTGGGTGAACGCAATCATCAGCACTTTGATACCCTTACACACACTCAAGTGAAGGAGGAGTGTGGAGCAGCAGGAGTCCAAGAAGACAAACAGTGAACAAGTTTCTTACATCACCTGGAAAATACTTTAAAGCTTTCCTGTGTGACAGCTACTCCGACAAAGTCTGCGCGAGAGCTTATAGTTAAACCAGAGAGACTGAATCTGTTGAACTGAGAAAGTGAAAAAGAGTTAATGTTGATGTGCTAGTTCAGTAATGAAATCTAGAGGTGCAGATAGTTTAAAACACAGTTAGCATGTATTAGGATTTAGTAAATTAGTTATATGTAATATTTTCTTCCTACAGGATTTAAGATTGGACACAGACTTCAACCAAAGAGGCAGAATAATCCTCTAAGGTCTGATGAGACAAAGGTAGTCTACCCTTTGTTCTACTAGAAAAGGAAGATGTTGGATGTAGGCGTAATATGGAACCTGTTGATGTTTAACTGGAAGAGGAAACCAATGTTAACAGAAGAGTAGTGAGGGAACATATTTTGAGGTGACACCTGTTAAGGAATCAGAACAGAGAGGAGTTAAGAAAAATAAAGCAGTTTGTGTGCAGAGAACTCACGTGTTAGGAGTATTATTACAAAATATGACACTAGGTAAAGGCAGACATTTCTCTCTGGGCATAATGAGAATTTATCTGCTGAATAAAATTCTGCACTGGCGACAGGAAGGGCATCTGGCCAATAAACACTCTGCTCCATTCAATTGCCCTGATTCCACTCCCACAAGGGATTATTAAATTATTATTATTAAAAGGAGATGATGATAATTCCATCATAAGTGCTATAATAGCACTAATGACTCTAACTCTTCCCTTGCAAGTACAATAGAAGTATTGTGATTCAAATCCTGACTTTTTTTTTAAATTACTAGTTTGATTTCGTTGAACTTGTTACTTTTGTCTGTCTGTCCATCCATCCCTCTGTCCATCTCTCCATGTCTTCATTGGTATACCATTTCAGCATTTTTCAGACACATTTTACAATCAACTTTCCTCAGACTGTACCAGAGTAAAAGGCCTCTGGTGTTTAGGTACATTGAGTTTAATTGGTTATACCATAGGAAGGCAGAGGAGTACTTGTTGGATTGACTGGCAGTAAATGTTGGGAATCTGGCTAGATCCACTTTATGCTTTGTATCTGTTACCTGCTATTGAATTCTTTGGCCTAATTATATCCCTTGATGAATAGAAGACAAGATTTTAGTTCCTATTTCCATGGAGACTGAAAACCTTCACATACAATTAATGGGGCAAAGCCAAGGAGGAAAAAAAAAAAGATCAGTTTAAGCCAATAGTTGAGTATGGACACTCAGACTTTAGGCTCCAATTTCACGAGACCTGCAAGAGTTTGGATAAAATAGTTTTCTTCACTTAATAGTCAAAATAAGTCATAAGTAAGATTTTCTTTGAGAATGCCTATCAGATGTTCATGTTACTGGATGGATAATCCCACTTTTCTTTTGGCTTTATGGGCATCTGATACGACAAAGTCTTGTCAAAACAGCAACATTGCTGGTATTTTGTACCAATTTATTTCTGCTGATATTTTTGGGGAAAGCAAAGCAAAGCTGACCAAAGCAAAAAAGCTAAGCAATGGCGTGTCTGTGAACTGAAAAAGTGCTATGTCATATAGGCCTGTCTAATATATTTGAATGCCATCAAGTTCTATGGGGGAAAATCTTTGCAAGATGTCGAAATTATTCTCATAGAAGAAGAATATACAGTATGTAGCTCAGGGTTGAACAATGGAATCCTTGGTGCATTCTGAGTTTGGCTAGTTGCTTACAAATGTTTCATTACCCAACTAGGTAACATCCCTAGTGGTCTAATAGAGCGGTACCCTTCCTGAGATCATGGCCTACTAATTGGCCATGAGCCATTTGGAACCAGGCCATGGAAGTGATGGGCAAATGCACACATCCCCACATGCACAAGCAGTGGGTGAGAACACGTGTGCACACTATGTTTGCATGAATGGCAGTTGTGCATGCCCACTGCTCACACAAATGGAGCTGTGTGCATACACTTGCTGCCTGCTTGCACAGAACCGTCTCCTCTCCCCTCCCATCAGTCCGCAAACCAGAAAGGTCAAGAAACTCTGCTTTAATAAACAAAAAACTCAGAAGGAACCAAGGAATCTAGAACGATTCTAATCATTATTATCTGGCAAGCTGGCCTTCAGTCCACATTTTTATTGTCTTGATGGACTGCCCTATGTGAGCTCCACCTAAAATCCACCTGTATTTATTACTAAAGCAAAATCACAGTAGAAGTCTACTTTTCTGTAGCGTAAAATATTTTTGTACTGCTTTACTCAGTTATATAGGCACAATATTTGGATGTGCTAATTTTTTTCTGGGACTTCAGCAGTTCAAATCAATCTGGATAGATTGCAAGTGTGAAATGGTACAAGAACTTGAACTGAATGTGACCAAATCAGTTTAGGAAACTTCAAATGGTTTTCCCACATGGGCTAATGTGCTTTAATGGTCCTGATAGATGTGAATAAGATGAGTATAATTTGATGTTTATTTGGAAGTTTTTAACCTCTGAATCAGATTGTTCTTCTAAATCAGTTTAATCTTCTAAAAGAAACTGATTTATAATCTGCCTGTTGGGGCTGGAGAGCAAGTGGCTAATTTTAAATGCAAGATTTGTTCTGGGGATTTAAAAAATTCTTTACAAAGCTTCTTTAGAACTGCAAGTACTCAATCTAATAACTGTTAATTATTTATAATGACATATCATCCCCATAAGAACAGCAATTGCACTGCCATGTATTTAGTATCATGTCAGAAAACCCTCCCAATCATGCAGGAGCCTTAGAAATATATTCAGTCCAAAATATAAATCTGCACATGAACAGCATTTTATTTTATTTTCTAAAATTGAAAAGAAATTGAAAAATACAATTCATCATCATGTTTAGATAAACACACCATTTTTATAACTGCTTAATATATTGAACAACCAAGCCTGTGTTAAATTTGCACAGATTGCCAATTTCATTGCCAGTATTAAAATAAGAGTTGCTACTTGTTTTTTCTTTTATTTCAAATATGGAAGTTGCATTTCAAATCAAAGATAAAGTCAACAATTTGGGATTGCTGTCAAGTGGAAGAGGAAAGACCATAAACGTGGTGAAGAACTAGCCTAATTGTGAAGAGGCCAGCCAACATCAAGATTGGTCCCACCAGGACTCTGACTCTGATACTGCAGAAGCTGTTGCAGCTGAACCACTGGAATATCAGCCTCAGGAAACACAAGCCAGGAATCACCAAGACCAGGGGTGTCAAACTCATGACAACATGTTGTTGTCAGATGACATATCACAACTTTCCCCCCCTTCGTTAAACCAGGGGTAATGCATCTGGCCCATGGGCCACAAGTTTGATACCCCTGACTAATCAAATACTGGTGCAATTGAAACAGCGAGAACAGTTAAATTAAGACATTGAGTCTCAAAGCCCTAAGACTTGGAGATTAGAGTGGAGAGCAGAGCGAAGCTATTCAGAGAAGCTCCTTGCAAGCAAGAAAGTAACACTCTTAATTAAAGATAATTGGCTGCTGCTTGATTTAAGAGGCAACCCTGACTCATCAATGGATTTGCCTGCCTGTGAACTTAGGCAAGGCTTAGCAATTGAAACATTTTTGACAGATTAAATGTGACAGAGAAGTTCTATTTGTAGAATGTCATAACAAATTGCATAATAGGGACACTCAAAAATCAAGGACAGATTAAAGTTATCTGTTCCTAAACAGGAAAACTATTGAGGAGTAGAAATCTATAACCAGTCTTTTGTTTGTATTTATTAGATGTATATCTGTTGGCAAATATGGGAAATCGGCTATGTTCTGTATAAAATAGTTTACTCCAAATCCTCGATTGTGATTGGCTAGAAAAGCCAGCATAGGGATTGGTTCCTAGTGAACCAATCCCTATGCTGGCTTTTCTAGCCAATCACAAGAGCTGCCAAAAGGCGGCAAAACCAAGTAACTGTCATTGGCTACAAGCCGGAAGGCAAGCCATATATAAAGGCTGCCGCGGCAAGAGCCAAACTGTCCCGTTTTCACTTTACTGTTGAAATAAAGACTTTTACTGTTGGAACCCAGTCTACCTCGCGTTTTTCCGGACAGAACAGACTACTTTATAAAAAAAGTGTGGAGTACATTTTACACATATTTTCATAAATCAGTAGAAAAAACTCAAATATCATTTTATATTTAGGTAAAACTAGGGACAGAGTGACTATAGCCATTTCTCTTTCTTTCAGCTAGGATAGAAATAAGTAGATAATTGGTGTATTGCAAAACAATGCATTCATCTCTAATAAATTCCATAGACATTCTTAGAAAAAAATAATAATAGAGATGGTTGTAGCTCAATTTGTTTCAGTGTGTTTCAAACTGTCCAGAAAAAAAAGTTGGAGGATGATACCACATTGTAGAGGGATTGTTTTGTGTGTGCGTTCAAGTCAGTGTTGACTCTTGAAAACTATCGGTATTAGTTCCTACATGTTTTCTTGACAATTTTTTTTGGAGTTGTTTAGCTCTTTTTCCTAGGATTAAGAGTAGGGGACTAGCTCAAAATCATAAGTCTATGCTTTAGGAAGGACTAAAACTCACGGTACCTGGTTTTTAGCTTGATGTTTTAACCATTACACCAAACTGGTTCACTAGCAGGAGTTGAGAATTGTGAAACCAAGCAACTTCCTCAGCTTGTCTTCTGGTAAATTCCACCAGGAATAGGTTAATCTTTTATGGTGGACATGAAATGCTGTCAACCATGAATCTATAAATAAGAGTGTACTCTAAACTCCAAGAATCCTTCCATGTAGAGGTGAGAAGAAGGCATTATAAATTTGATTCTCTTTCCATTCAGATAAAAAGGAATGTTACATGTGAGAATGCTAATTTTTTTCTTAAATGTGCTACAGAAGAACCATACAAATAGACAGGTTTGACCATAATAGAAGAAAGTCTTATAAGAAGAATTATGTGAGATTGACCTCTGTTGACCCTTTTTGAAGCTGCTTGTGGATTTTTTCTTGTCAACACTCCAACAGAATACTTTCAAGATGGCAACTTCTAAAAATGCTAAATATTTTTACAAATTTGGAAATCAGTCTAGGGGTAAGGAGTACATAGAAGCATCAGGACTGTTTCTGTTTAATTTTATGCTTTTCCCTCTCTGCCTATCTATTGGCTTTTGGTGGAATAAAGGATTTTATCAATATTAAAAAACGAATGGCAACTGGGCAAGATCTTAGAATATAGAAAAGGAGAATATAAATATAAAATCTAAAAGACTTGAAGAAGTGATTTTTATTTAAACTATTCTTTGTATATAATGCCAGTTCTATTTTTGCAACATATTGATTGTATTTGTACAACTTTGCCAGCCCTTGGGGTAACCAGATGTTACTTAAAACTTCCATCATTTTCCACAAGAAATCTGCTTAATTATGCCTTGAAGATGTTCAACAAAAACTACTGTATTAGACCAATGCATTTCATTTAATGTACTACTCTATCAACTATTTGAATTCAAACTTTATATCAAATATAATAAAATGCATTCTATTAAATACAAAGTTTTATTATGTTAATAACTAAAAACCAAAGAGTGACTGCTTTGAAAGAATGCAGCCCAGAGCCATTGTCCTTTATTCCAGGATTTCATCTCAGGGTATGAGGTTTTAATTTTTCAAATGTCTTTATTATTAAAGAGATACATTAATTTCCAAACCAGCAATATAATACCTGTTCTAAATTGTGTAGGTTTTTCAAAAATGTAGCTGTATAAGTTGCACGCTTTCATTTGAGTAATTGTGATTAAAACCAACCAAGCATCTTCTAGTTTACATGACATAAAATGTTATTAAAAATTTGGAAACAGAAAAATCTAATTTAGCATTATTTTGTTGTTATAATTTAGATGTGTGTGTATGTTTGCAAGGCACACCAATAGATACGCTTACACATAATGAACCTAACAATTTAAAGCTTGGCAGAATGCCAGAATGTCTTAGTGAATGCTAAATTTTCCATAGGACGGTTTCTGGGTATTTTGATGCATTCTACAATATTTGAGGATCTGCCAATCCATCTGAATTTATTTTGAATGGCAGCACATCTGCCAAATGTCCTAGTTGATTTACTCTATGGACAACTTTTAATTAGCATTCAGTACATACATCTGCAGACTAGATTAACTGACAGTGTCTATTGGGTACAAAAGTATTTTTGGCTTTAAATCTCCAATAATAATACAATTAATTCATGTTATTGGACACGTGTTAATGTGCACACAACAGAACTAGTTCTCCCTATTAAAAAAATCATTATTAATTGCTTGGTTTTAAATTGGTGTTAAATAGTAAGAGAAATAATATCAGAAACTAATTTTTTTGCATATAAAACACAATGAATACTCATTTTAACCTGCATATAAAATACAATGAATACTCATTTTAATTAACCATTTGGGGGAGGGTATGCCCATTACCCTATGTGTATTACATTAAGGACATCCTTTGCATCAACTACATAATTTGCATTATGATGTATTCATACACACTTAACATTATGCAAATGATGCAAACTGAGGGAAATAATGTAAATTCCTTAATTATGGATGATATCTGAATAGAAAATTGTCAACTTGGAGAATCTCTTAAATTGATTTCTGGTAAAGGAATAGCAGTGAAGCAACTAAAATTTAAATATACCGGTAGATATTGAAAAAAACATTTGGGGTGCTACCAGGCAATCTGGAAAATTCGGAATGTTTTTTATTTTTGCTGTAATAGACTGTTTTTAGATAGCAAATGATACCATAAAGAGATCTGAATACACACATAGATACTCATAACTCTAGAATATCCTCTTCCAACCTAAAAATGATAAGGAAAATCCAGGGTAATACAATAATGCCCAGTAACAAATTTAGCTCTGATTTGTAGCAACTACTGCCTTTTTATTTATTTTGCTTAAATGTTAGAATATATTTAAAAAGTTAAGCAAAAATGTAAATTAAATTAAAAAAGAAAAGAAAAAATGGAACAATATATGGTTTAAATTTACTTTATTGAAAGTTGGACTGTGGAAGTATAGTTATTTAAAAGCAAATAAAGGCCCTGTCACACTGGCCGACGGGTGCAAAACGTTTGTAAAAAGGACACAGCGGACGAGAAAAATGTTCTCCGTTGTTATCCGCCTCTCAAAGAGGGCAAAAAATTGCATAACCAAGCAAACAACACGGAAAGGAACGGACGGGAGGAGGACGTCGGCGATGAAAGGGATCCTCCACGGAAGCCTAAGCGGATGGAAGCGGATGAGAGCGGATGGCACATCCGCAAGCTTCCGGGGAAGCAACAGCAAAGCGGATGCGGAACAGAAAGAGCAGATGCAGAGCGGACGCCAAGGATGAAGTGGATGCAGAGCGGAAGCCGAGCGGATGAAGGATGAAGCGGATGCCAGAGCGGAAGCCTAGCAGATGCCTAGCGGAAGCCTACGCGGATGCCTAGCATTCACTGCCGCAATGCGGGAGAGGTGCATTTGCGTACCCCGCGGAATATAAGGGAAGCAACTCCCAGCAGGTCCCACCATTCTGAGGAAAGACCTGCTTCCAAGACATAGCCAGCACAGCCAGCCAGCCAGCAACCCAACAACCATGGGAAGAACGGAAGCCTGTGGCATCTCTGCCAGCCCTGGCAAGAGGGACAGGGCCACCCTCCCACCCCCTTGCCCTGACTCGCTTCTGCTGCTCGCTGCCCGGCTCGATCTCTGGTGCGGGGGCTTCTGCTGATCCTGCCTTCTGGAGGTGGTGCTTCTGTTGGTGCTTACTCTGCTGATGCTGCTTCTGTTGCTGTGCTTCTGCTGATGCTGCTTCTGTGGTGGTGCTCCTGGTGGTGCTTACTCTGCTGCCACTGCCTCTGGGTGCCTGGGTGCTTCTGGTGGTGCTTACTCTGCTGGCACTGCTCCTGGTGCTGGTGCTTCTGCTGGCTTACACCTGCGGGCGCTGCTCCTGGTGCTGTCTCTCGGGGCTTACTCTGCTGGCGCTGCTCTGTCCTGCTGTGCTCCTGGTCCCTGTCGCTGTCTCTGCTGTCCTGCTGGTCTGCTGGTGCTCTGGTCCTCCCTGTAATGCTGTGCGCTGGCTGCTGTGCTGCTGCTGATGGTCCCTGCTGGTCCTGCTTTTGCTACTACTGTTGTTGCTGCTGCTAGTGGTGTGGAGGAGCCAGCCCCTACAACCTCAAAGCCCCTCTGATGAGGCCCCATACGGCTCTGCCAAAGGGAGAAAGAGGCAGCACATGTGAACGGGAGAGGAGGCAATACAACATAGAAAAGGAACATAAGGAGGAGGTGCTGGAGTGGCTGAGGGAGAACGAGTATCGTAGGTGGAAGGGACACAGGCTCTATCGCGACACCAAAAGGAAGCAGGCTGCTTGGAGAAGAAGGCGAGAGCCTGGGCTACACTTCGGAGGTGCTCCTCAGCTGGTGGAAGCACATGCACACCTGGACGGAACTGCACCTCAAGAAATCTGGCCAGCTGCGGTCAAGCTGACGTACAGAGAGACCTACGTGATGGCCAAGTGCAGCTTCTTGGAGGTGAGATCCCCACCGGAGCAGCCCTCTCACAACCCTCTCTCTCAAAGCAGCCTGCTGAGAGCAGTCCTCTTCTGCAAAGAGTCAGCTTCCTGTGTAGGCAGGTATCTGTGGAGTGTGCCATGATGGAGACCTCCCCGACAGCTGCACAACCCATGGCGGAGCGCGTGGAGGACCCCCTGACGCAGTGGAGAAAGGAGACGGCACTTCCACTACAGCCCAACCTGCATCCACCCCAAGCTCCACCTCCACAGAAAGCAGGCAGAGAGGCAGACCGGAGGGGCAGAGCCACACTGTCCCTGCTGAGATAAGAACACCATCAAGCAGTTAACTCCCCTCAGCTACATGCGCACTCCAAACAAAGCCCTCCTCCCTATGTCAACCAGACCCTCATGAACATGTCGAACCCCAGTACCAGTGTGGTGAAGGACAGGATCACCGTCTTCTTCAACACCCTCCAGACCAAAGCTGAACCTGCTCCCACCCAGTCCAGGCCTGCTTCCTCCACCCCAGGTGATGCCTGTCCTTCCAAGGTTTTCCACAGGCCCTACCCTACCAAGGCTACGGCTACCAGGAAGGTCAGCAGCACAGGCAGCCCTTCTCAGTCAGCAACAGTACCTCGAATGCCACCGTGCCACTGATGCCACCGATGCCACCCAGCCACCGATGCCACCCATGCCACGCGATGCCATCGACGCCAGTCCTCTCCCAGCTGCAGACCAACACCCCACTACACTGCTCCTTCCTCCACCCCACAGCCAAGCCGGCCTCAGTACATCTGTCATCGGTATTGGGGCTGACACCCCATGTCATGGAGGAAGGGGCTCTCAACATCATGGGGCTGAGCCAGCTGTCTGAGAGCTTCTTAACAGCACACCGTCCCCTGTTGTCCTCTCGGGGCCAGGCACCTCAGTGCATTTCAGACCAGCACTCCAGCTACAGCCACGCCACAGCTCCTGGACCCTTCACCCTGAGACTGGACCCCTCGAGTGGCCAGAAGATTGCAGGGACTGGGTGGCTACCTGTTGACTTTATTTTTGCTTTGGACACTTGACTTGGGTCATTTTTGTTTTACAACCTTGTTATTAATAAAGATTATCTTTGCTTCACACACTTGCTTCATTATTATTTAGTAAATAAAGTCTTGGTGGAAACTTTAGAAATGGTTTAAGCCTTTGCATGCGTTGGGATGAGTTAAGATAGCAGTGGGATGGAGGAGGATACCTTTGGGATGGGTAATAGCTGTGGATGGGTAGAGATACCTTGGGATGGGTAAATAGCTGTGGGAGGGCAGGGATACCTTTGGATGGGTAATAGCTGTGGGATGGCAGGGATACTTTGGGATGGTTAAATAGCTGTGGATGGCAGGGAACCTTTGGGATGGGTAATAGCTTGTGGATAGATAAACCTCCATAACAAAGCATAGTGGGACTGGTATGGTCCCCCTCCCATTGCCACTCTAATGGCCCCTTATTATCAATAACTAATGTTATCAATTCATCCACACATGACCCCTCAAACATAAAGACACAACTCTTCATTAAATGCCCCTGTCCATTGTAGGCCCACCACAACCTAACTGGCCCAATCTCATCAGTGTGAGAGACAGGCTGAAAAGGAAGCATCCATTAATGATCTCATCATCTGTCCTTGCCAAAATCCACTGCCTCCACTAGGGAGTGCACCAGTGGTCTCCAGAGGTTCGCTGCTTCTTCCCTTCATGTGACCTGTTGGGCCTTGCACACCTTAGTGTCCTAGTCAGGTTTCACCTCTGCCTCCATTCCCCAGGCTCCATGCTCCCCATTGCCTGTTGGAGGTCCACGACGCCTGCTGCAACCACTGGTACGGGTGGCGCATGAGATTGTGCAGATGCAACAAGCTCTCCACAATCCTCCTCACGGTCCTGTGGCAATGCTGCATGGTGGTGAAAGTACCTGGAACATGTTGGGCCAAGGATGCCAAACGGAGTTTGTCCCACCACCGCCTTGCCTGGGCAAGCCTGTAGTTGAAGAATCCTCTCTCACAGGTAGGAGTCTGGAAGTGTAAGGGCTTCATGAGGTAGTTCTGAGGGAGAGGTGTCCTCCCCATGATGAAGTAGGCACATCTTGCATGTCCGTTGGCAGGGGTCTGGATCTGGGAAGCCCATGATGAAGTTGCATTCCAGCCCCTCTTGAGGTACTGGCATTGTAATACCTGGCTCTGAAGTTGACCCATTGCCTGAAGCATCGATGTACATGAACTTGTAGTCAGCATCGACATGCGAAGAGGATGAATGCTGAAGAAGCCCTTGTATTTGAAATAAGTGGACCGCTGATGTTGGCTGAATTTTGCAGGCCATGTGCTTCCCTCTATGGCTCCAACGGTGTGGGGGAAGTTCCACCTCTGATACCAACTTGCTCTGCAACTTTCCTTACCAATCCTTCTTCAGTGGAGGGGCAACTGGAGGGAGCCCTCCAGGTATTCTTCGATTGAGGCCTGCACCACTTCTTGACCACAAGCTGATGGTGTTGGTGTGGCACCTCCAGCCGTACTGCATGCTCCTGTAGGTCGGTCCCGAGGACAAATGGCACAGAGTGAGGTGCCAACCTTGAGCCCCAGGGTCCAGGCTGGCCGAAGTTGGGTTTGCCTTGGTCAACCTGGGTGTCAAGTCCGCTGCTCAACTTCATCAAAACAGGAGGCATCCTTATGAAGTTCTGGAATGCATGAGGGTCTTCGTTCCTCAGCTCCACATCAGCTTGTTGTAGTCAGTCCATACTCTTCTCTCTCCGATCCATCTTCGGACCAGACACTTCTTGGATGGCTCCTTTTCTTGCGGTAGAACAGTTGAAAGAGCTGTGAGATGCTTCGCTACTGTTGCATCGAACGAGTGTGCCTACCAAAAGGAGTGTGTACGATCACTGGTGGACATCAATGGATGCGTGGAAGACCCGAGCCAGATGAAAGGCTGCAGAGGTCGCACAGAGGGCCTGCTGGAGCTGAAAGTGAGATCCAGGTGATTGCTCCCTTATTAGAGCAAATAAGATTTTCCACTAGGGTCCTTTTGCATGCTCTAAGCAATCCTCTAACATCCTTAATATCCGCAGATAGGTCCCCTCTGCGAACGGTTTTTCCGTTTTAACTGCTTTCTTGTAGGTGCATCCGCTTTCATCCCTTTCCCGTCCGTGCCTACCTAAGCTGCGCGTCCGTCGCTTCCGTTTCCATTTCCTCCTTGTCCGTTTCCGCGGAGTGTTTGGATTGTGCGATCGCAGCGGAGCTAGCACGATATAGCGGACGCGTAACGGATGACAATGGATGTAGAACGGATGTTCCCCGTATGCGTTGCGGATGCAGAATGGACGTGTTGGATACATTTTCCGCTCAAAACATTTTGAGCAGCTCAAAACTCAGTCGATGGTTGCTGGACGGATAGAGAGGATGAAAAACGGAGGCAGTGAGTACAGAATGGATGAAACGCGTTAACCAATGGATAGCAAGTGTTTCTCTCCGTTTTACATCCTCTTTCCATCCGTTGGTGCAGTGTGACACGGGCTTAAATTATATCTCTTGGTTGAACTGACATTTCAAACCGAGTCAAGAAAATTTGAATCAAATACTGCCAAATGAACTTGGGTGATATGAACATTTCTATGGGTTTGCAGAAATGATTCCACCTTCCAAATGGATATGGAAATCCATGTTGAATTGAACCTATTATGCAATTTGAACATCCAAAGGTATGTATTTGCAAATGAGATCATTAATAATATGCTGCTAGATGAATCCTTCTTTGTCAAGCTATGGAGTTGGTTACAACCTAATTTATAAAGAATTACTAGTGTCATAAAGACTTGATTTGGGAGAGCATCATTACTGAAAATATTTGATAACATAAGTTGGGTTAATGTAAAAATGTGAGTTATACTATAAGAATAGCAGAGAAAATGAACATCACGGATTTTTATCGATAAATACATAAAATGGTTCTCAACAATTTAATAATGGGTATGTAGAATGGGAAAGAAAACCTTCTCAAGTTATTCCTAGCTATCAGAAAGCATTTTATCATGTCTTGCACGAAAAACATTGCAAAAAATGTTGCAAAAAAAAACATTGCAAAAAAAACATTGCAAAAAAAAACCATTGCAGTTAAAATGGCTTAAAGTTTACTTGTCAATGATCCATGATGTAAAGTTTAGGTCTAGTATTGGTTGTATGAGGTGGCAGTCAGGATGAGAAACATGGTGACAGATGAAATTTATGGCTATGGAATAATTCCTATTCAAGAATGCTGCTGTCTCTGTCTCACCCACCCACAAGTAAGTACATGCAACATTTCAAATCAAGGCAGCACTAATGATTATTTCCTTCTGCAGGTACAGAGAGAAACATCTGCTGTCAGCAAAAGAGTTGCCATTTCTCAGAGTAGGTGAAGGCAATATGTTGTGAGGAGAAATTCACTTCTTGGCTATAAACAAGATTTATTCCAAATTGTTTTCTCAAAGAAACCTACTTTCAATTTGTAATGCTTATAGTTTCTGAAAATGTCTGCTACAATATCTCTATTAGAAATGTTGTTTGAAAATGATAGCCTTGATTCCAGTGGGGAGATATTAATTTTGTTTTAGTTCTAGAATTCAGAGAATAACTCCTGCTATTTTTCAAACTAAATATGAACACACCACACCAAAGCATTACTTTAATTATGCATTACATCTAACATCTAATTGTGGCAGATTGCCCTGAACATTTCAGTTTAGTGAACAGAATGTACCAAACCAACCATATTGTCAGGCATGTTAATCAACGCAAATATCAAAATGTAGTTATCTTACATTAATTGTTCCTAAGTAAATTATTACTCTCTCAAGCCCTTATTAGTGAGGAACAATTTACCACAAGAAGGAATAAAGCACCCTACTGGTATTTGTGAATAAATGCCATTGCTTCCTTTTATTTCTGATTTTTTAGGGAATACTGTAACTTTATTACTATATATCAAAAGAAAGCATGAAGTATAATGCATAATCATGTTTATTAATTATAAAAGTGAAAAATATATATTTGCTTATTCTTACAATGTATTATTGTATGTAAGAAAATTCTTTCTTCCAAAACTTTAAGATGGCCTTCTTATTTGACACTGTCCTCTTTACTTCTGCATATTCACAATAACATATAGAAAAATGGAAAGAAATAGTGCAGCCAAGATATTTTACAAAAATTTGAACCTCGGACTTTCTGGTTCTAGCAGATCACATTAACTACTAGTCTACTTGACTCTTTCTTCTATAGGCAGTCCTTTACTTATGACCATTGTAATAACAAACATTTGAAGTTATGAAGAGTAAGAGTAATTTACAACTGGTCCTTTGCATTTAAAACAAACTTTGCAGCATCCCCTGGTTATGTGATCAAAATTTAGGTCCTTGGCTCTTGGCATGTATTCATAATGATTTCAACATCCTCAGGTTTTGTGATCACTATTTCCTAACCTCCCAGGGGGCTTACAACAAGCAAAGTAAATGGGAAAACCTGGATTCATTTAATGACTGCATGATTTACTTAACAACTATGACAAAAAGATTGTAAAATCAAGCATGACTCACTTAATGATTATATTGCTAAGTGACAAAAGTTGTAGGCCCAATTATGGTCATAAGTTGAGGACTAACTTCCTGTCTATTCTCGATTAAAAATCCTATGTTTCTATTAGGATACAAAATATTTTAAATCTATCTAGTGTATTTAGAAAAAAAAATGTATATATTTTCCCCACAAGCTTAACTTGTCGTATTCTTTTTTAAATTTTTCCTAGATGTACATCCAGACAACAACTCTTACAGTGTCCTTAAGTTTAAGTGCTTCTGTCTCTTTGGGCATGCTCTACATCCCCAAGGTTTACATTATCATTTTTCATCCAGAACAAAATGTGCAAAAAAGGAAGAGGAGTTTCAAGGCTGTTGTCACTGCAGCCACAATGCAAAGCAAGCTGATCCAAAAGGGAAATGACAGACCAAATGGCGAGGTTAAAACGGAACTTTGTGAAAGTCTTGAAACCAACAGTAAGTCATCAGTAGACTTAACCATGGTCAAGAATGGCAGCACTTCCTAATAGATGTACGTTCACAGGAATGTTTCATAAATTAATATTTTTCTATTTTGGCTTGCCATGCATGAACTAGACATGTGTCAAAATTCATGTGGTCGTTTTGTTAAGAAGGTTTGAACAAAGCCAATGTGTCTATGAACTGATATATTTAATATCTTGCATTATTTGTTACATAATTTAGCTTTGAGTAGTATGGATGGCTTAAGATTTAAGTATTACCTTAATTAAATAAATAAACATTCCTTGTTTAGCAACCACCTCGTTTAGCAACAATACATTGAACAGTAAAAACAACCAATTGTCATATATAAAAGCTTTGCAGGACTGTAAAGCTGAAGTAAGATCATTAGCACAGTTATGGTTTCACTTAGCAACCACTTTGTTTAGTGAATGAATTGCCTGTTGCTAAATGACAACTCCATGTGTTACCCATACAGATAATTATAGCACCTATATAAATATATTGCCATATACATATCATATACATATATATAGTTAAAGGTCATATTATTAATATATTCAATAATGGAACATTGAAATTAATACTATATCCAGATAAATATCTTATCCATTCATTTTTTAAAGGTTCTGATAACCTTCAGTCTGTTATTTTCCAAATAGTTCTTCTACCTGATCAGATTTCAGGTGTAGAAAGATATTTCATGTTGGTTTGATTTTCCTAATGACAAAGAGAAGTCTTTATAAAGTAAAAGGGTTTATTAAGTGGGCAAAGGCAATTCCACTTATATTACCATGGTGTGCATGGAATCATTTGATATGCAAATCAAAAACTTTATCTACAGTTTACATGGCAATGATAAAATTCAATTTACAAATCAGAAGAACTTTATACAGATAACTTACTAGAAATTGGATCTAGCAAATCCATTTTGACAGCTTTAAAAGAATAAATTGCTTATATTATTCCTCTTCATTTATTATACCAGCAAACATGCAAATACAATAGGCCTGGCCCTTGAATTTTGACACATCTCTAAACAATGTTTTCCTGTAGTCTAATGATTGCATCAAATGGCAGCATGTTGTCATGGCATGTTATACTAAATTTATACTCCTGTTATTTGTTTATATATTCTTATATAATTAAAAGGGAAATAGATCTGAACAAAGTTGACAAACTTAATGCAAAAATTGAATTTCCTTATTAATACAGAAAGCTCAATTTTTTTGTTTCCCTTGCTGATACGAGAAATTTTTGTAACATGTTTATTGAAACCATTTCAGGATGTAGAGACAATTTCCATTTAGTCTCTTAAAAGATTAGAAGGTTTTTCTTGAACCAGAAATTACAGATTATGTGAATATTTTTTTCCATTTCTTGGGTCAAGTTGGAGTTTTTACAACTGTCTTAATTTCCCAGAAGTGATAAAACATACATTTTAAAAAGTCTACAGATTTCCAATGGCTGGGTCTCTCTTTTATACTTCCTCTAGGTTATCTGGATTAAATGCTGGGATTCAGAATTCTCACCACATTTTCAAAAGATATCCTTCTTTTTTACTCCAAATAGTTTGTGGAAACTTTTTAGAGATACTCTTACCATGGGGTGTCTTCAAAATCATTTTAAAAACTATAATAGCACCTAGATTACTTTAAAAGAAAATATTCCTTCTTGCTAACAGTTGGTGACCCTTAGCTCTCAAATTACTTTCCCAGTGACAGTTATGACACATTAATTTTAGTACAAGG
Organism: Laticauda laticaudata; assembly: GCA_004320025.1. NCBI lineage: Eukaryota > Metazoa > Chordata > Lepidosauria > Squamata > Elapidae > Laticauda > Laticauda laticaudata. The sequence continues at coordinate 1,721 of BHFT01045274.1, read as the reverse complement.
ACATCAGTTCAGAATATGTCTCCATTGCAGAGAAAAGAAGCAAGGCCTGATCCTGAAGCATACTATTTCACTGAGACTTCACTTACAAGTATGTAACTTGTAATTTACTTGAGCCAATTACAACAACAATAATAATCACAACACATATTTTCCCAATAGAGTATGCTTTGAAATTAATTTTAAAACTCATCTTTCTTCCACAAAATAATTATTCAGTATTAAGGATTAAATTATTTCCAGTCTTCTTTCCCATTACTTTACACTATCTATAATTATTATAATTGTAGTTAATTTTCTAGGGTGCTACACTATCTTAGAATATCAACCAGACATGATCACATATCTGGCTGTGAGACATGACTATATCAATTAGCTGTGGCTGACAATGAGCTAATTATGTCAGAACCTTCCATATGGTCATATTTTTGAAGAGTCTGTGGGCTAGAAATTTATGCTTGATGCCATTCTTCTTACTATTAAGCCTACCATGATTCCAGGCATGGGATCAATACTGTAATCAATATGCTATCAATAATATCTCTAAATGTTTCTATGTGTTCTGAAAGCTTTTAAAGCTGAACTGGAAAAGAGCAACAAGGGAAAGTTGTTGCCTTCATTCTCTATTTGTAATCATGAATGGGATATTGGTCTGGCCCGTCAAGGTTTGAATTATAATATGAAGGGCCTGAAGGACTTGAGCAAATCAGCAACAATATTTGTAACCATCAGGATCCTACATTCCATTCAGGCTCTGGCATATTTAAAGTTGTAATTATTATTGTTTTTTTTAAACAAGGGGAATTCTCAGTTATTGAATAAGGATAGATAAATCGACCTCTTCCTCCAGTAGGTGAAATCTATTGGGGGGATGCATAAAATCTGAAGGATTCCTGGGGATGAAATAAAAAAGGTCTTATATATAAGACCTTTTATTTTTATTTTATTTTTCTTTCTGTATCCATTTTAGATTGGACAGAAAATAAAGCTAAATAAGAATAGATTATAAAGGATTTTATAAAAATTAATTAATAACCAAGGAAAAATAATATTTAGATTTTCATGCTTTCCATTTCTTGGGAATAAACCACTTTCAGAAAAAAATGGACCTTGTCTGTCTAAAAATGCAGGAGTGTCTGGGGAGAGAATAAAAAAAGATGCCATTGCAATAATGTAATGGAAGCCCCATTAGTTTTTACTTATTCTGATTTTAAGCTTTCCGTTATCCAGATTCACATCTGTTGGCAAAATTATGAATGAAGGTTAGATTTTTTTCTTAAAATGATGTCATGCAATGAGAATGCAAGTTTCTCAGACTATTAGTAGAGAAACCTGAAATTATCAGAATATGTCCTTGCTTGTTCTCTTTGGATACACATATATGGACATATATATGGATATATAATTCACTTTATCTAAACAAGTAGAACAAGTTATGCTTTCTTTTAGCAAAATAAGTGTTTGTATTTATTTATTTAATTTATATTGCCGCCTATGCCACTTATTGGAATCTTAGTTGCAAATGCTTGATAGAAATATAGAAAAAGCAACTATTTAGGGAGGCAAAATATATGTATTTCCATTTGTTTATTCAAAACTGGTCTTTAAAAGCCTGTTCTTTGGGTTTGTTATGTATATCTATGCTTTCCTCTGATTATCTCTGAATATCTATGCTTTCCATGTTTCAACTCACAGGGTTTGACACTTCTTCTTCTTCTCTCGTG
>BHFT01045273.1:0-11491 GCA_004320025.1 Laticauda laticaudata | reverse complement strand
CCTGTTTTCGCAGTAAAAGGCGACGGGTGCCCTCCCCTCCCGTCACGGTTAATTTGGTTGGCTCCAGGATGGCACCGACCTGAAAGGTGACGTGTCACCAGGTGCCACCGTCAATGGAAGTGTATTACTAAACTGACTAAGAACGGTTTCTCGAGGTAATAAGTCTTTTATGCTTTGGAATGCTTTTTGTTCTTTATCCCCAAGTCCAGACAGTTCTCTTTAATCCAGCAAAAGGTTGTATATGGTTTCTGCACACTCGTTGACCTTTGTGCGGGAGCGAAACCGTTATTAAAAGTTGACCAGACCCAAGACATGCCTAAGTCCATCTTAATTTTTTGGTCTGGCCGTGCCCCGTTCTTTAATTGCTTTGACTTTTTGTCTGTTGCGTTGAATACCTGTTGCATCAATTAAATACCCTAAACAATCTTTGAAATGCGGGTCGTGCAGGGCCAGCATTTTTTTCCTTTTTTTCACTTTTTAGCGCCGCGATTCTCTAAATTGGTTAGCACTTCTCTTAGGTCTTTGCTTTCTAATTTGGGCCGGCTGTGCTTTTTTGCTTGAAATTAGGACATCCATTCAAAGTATGGCAACGACCCCTTTATTCCTGCTTTAATAGCGCGCTTCCATGAGCACTTTGGAAAACAACACCTGGGGCCAATGCTTTACTCCGAATTGAAAAGCCTGTTTACACATCTTGAATGCACCCAGCCTCTCATGAGTTACCTATCTGCTTTGTGCTTCGCGCCATTGATTGGTCTACTGTTAAGTTGCTTGATTATGCTTGCAGCAAAATTGAGTTTTCGCAAAAAAATTGTCCATCCCCCAAGTGGAGTGCAGTAAGTGCCTGCTCACGCACTAGGCTACCGGCGTATACGGCTTTGCTTTTACCCTGCAGCACATGGTTCAGGCGGTAGCCTTGTAGTCTCCCACAGATGCCGCCACAGACCCATTCAGGTTTTACAGGTGTACTATCGGTGTCTCCCCCCACTAAGCCATGGTCAATTAGCTTCTATGACCCCTTCGTGCAATCAATTTGTTTAGATTGCCTTCATCTATTTTTGGGCTTTAATGCCAAAGGGGGACTTGTCTGCGCCCTTTGAACCTTCTTGCAGTGCTCTCTGGGGATCTAAGCTAATTGCGTGGTCCCCCGGTACCTGCCAGCAGTGCCTTCAAACACGTGCCTGGAATTCATGTAAGCAGGTTCTCTTTCCCCAATCGCTTTACGGCTATTCAGCTCTTCACTCCGCGTCATCCCCGATAGCCCCCCAATGCGTGCCGAACCATTCCGATTCGCCCAAGAGGCTGCGCGACAGTCTTGGCTCGACTATAGTCCAAGTGGCCAGGACTTCAGCTATGTTGTTTGTAAGTGACTTTGGAAAGCTGTCCTAGACCTACAATTGGGAATTCTATTTCCCTGCGTAGTCTTGCAGAATTAATTTTTGCTTTCTTGAGGTCTTGTTGTTTTATTGTTTAGCGAACCAACCGCCTGTTGCTGTTTCCAAAGACACCATTCGCCATAGGAAAGATCCTGACGTTGACCTTTCCATTTCACATCAGGCGCTTTCCATTCAATCTGGTCACTACAATTTTGCACTTTTCTTCCTTCTTTCCGTCCTGTGCGCTTACGATAGTGACCAGTCTGCCGTGAATTTTTTCTCGGCTTGCTGGTTTCCTTGCCTGCCGCTCCCATTTTTCGTATTCCTTCAGCTCTTGCCTCGCGCCCGTCAGTTCTTGCTGGCGAATTACCATGCTGCTTTAGGACTGCTGCTTCTTACGATGCAGCAGACTCTATTCAACTGTGTCCCCTCCTTCTTTGCAAGCGCCGACAGATGGCATTCAATGAACACTACACTCAGCCGGGGTTGGTTTCCTCTGCAGCCAGCGCATTCCCTCAATTTCTTCTTTTTTTGCCACCTTTTTTGGTTCGCGTACAGGCGGATGCCCGCACCTACATTGTCATCTTTCCGTTTCTGATGACTCGGCTCTTAGCGTCTTTGTGCCAGCCTGTGTGCGCTTGTGGAGCTTGCCCTTCTTCCCTCTGCGAGTTAGCCGCGTCCATGTCAGTATTGGCATTCATCAGTTTCATTAGTGGCCCGCTGATTTCTTCGTAGGCTTCAGCGAGCCGCGTGGCTTCCCGATTGCTCTGCCACAATTATGCTTAAGTCTGTTTAATCAGTTTGCTTTGTTAAAGTAGAGTCCTTTAGACCCTAACACAAACACAATCTCGCCATAGACCCATCCATATTCTTGGAACTTGCAGGCTCCTCCCAGATGGTGCGAGAGCTGCCCCACAAAAATCTGCAATAGTCTTCGTCTTCCCTCTGGTCTCTTTCTTATAAAACTCGTTGTACTTCTTAATTAAGCATTTGCAAAACACCACCGCCGCTTAGTGAGCCTATTACATTCAGTTTAGTTTCAGACCAGGTCATCTGTTTCCATGTCTCTGTTTCATCGACCAATGCCTTTCGCCATTTTGAACCACGGCTGGCCCACCAATGTGTTAGCGCAAGACAGCCTCTTTCGCCTTGATCTGAAATTTCCTCCAATTCTCGTTGCTCTCCAGCGACATCAGGAAGCAATCGCATATAAGACTCCCAATCATTCTTCATTGGGCGCTTAAAAGGTCGCGGCGGCGCGTTGCTACAGCCATTTTTCGTTTCTAGTGTGGTTGTTTTTTCTTGCCTGCATGCTCGGCTCTCCGCTTTAAGAGATGATCCCATCCTTGTTGCCAGCTGTTCCATTCGGAAAAGACGCCACGGCTTGGACTCGCGGTTCAACAAATAACTCTTTGTAACAGCCAAACAGCTAACGGAACATTGGCTCACAGCCGCAGCAGCCCTTTTTATAAAGGCTTGCCTGCCCGCCCTTGCTAGCCCAATGACATTGTTTTAACTTTTTGTCGCCCTTTGAGCGGGCTCCTTGCGATTGGTTCCTAATGAACCCAATCCACTACGGCCTTTCTGGCCCAGTCAGAGAAGACTACTGGAACCCTTTCCAGCTTATACCAGAACACAAACTGTTCTGTACTAAAAAGCCTGCTCAGTGCTAGTGAACTAAAAACTGAAACGGAAACCTCCTCTCCTCTGCTTGTGTTTTGCATTTGGAAGAGATTTCTTTTCAGGTGGGGAGGGGGAGTAGAACTCCTTAGCAAAAGAGCATGTTAATAATAATAATATTCAGGAAATACTAATGCTATGATGGTCTTTTCGAAAAATCCTTTCTTAGTGAACACCTAGAAGCCAAAAGGAACAAACGGGCCCAATTTCAAGTTTGGAGGGTTTACGGTTCTGGAGATTTTGTGATGATGTGTAAGTGGTATTTTATTTTTACATATATAGATATATTTCTAACCCACTACTCTAAATTTCAGGTTTTCCTTTATGTAAACTGATTATACCAAATCTGTTCCTTGCAGTCAGCACATAAAATGTATGATAATTTTGAACAGTCATGAAATGAACCGCTGTTAATTGAGGATCTCTGGCAATTTAATATAGAATTCATCAGGGTCTTCTCGCATTATTATTATTATTATTATTATTATTATTATTATTATTATTATTAGCATAATTTTGAATTTATTTATTTAGTCATGTTTATGGTGTGCATATCGGAGGTGGTGACCCTTTGAGAGCTGTATGCAACAAAATTTCATTTTAATGTACGCATATTAGTGTACATTTAAAGTGGCAATAAAGTTATTCTGGAAATCTAAGTCTTCTCCGTATGATTTCTGTGCATGTCTTCAGTCTTTTCTTTGGATTTGGATCTTCAACGTATCATGGAGTCATCAACTTCCAGTCCTCTTCAATTCACTTCTTTGAAAAGAACCTACTTTGAAAAGAACCTACCTACCTCTATTCAACTTTCTTTCAAGCTTTTCCAAACTCACGTGTGTCACATTCCACATGTGCCTTGGTGAATGAATATTCATCGATATCATCAGTCACCAAAGTTACTTAAGGCTTGGACCCGGCCACATCATCACCTCCACAGCTTCCTGGAAAAAGTTGATTTCCCTCCCTCCCCCCTTCCATCCCAGTAATCAGCTAAGTGCCTTCTGGCATCATCATTGAGTAGCCTAGTTTCTTTAAATGACACTGTCATATTCACACAATTTTCTTGACACAAGTTGCATGATAATTAGGCATCCTTATAATTAAAAATCAACAATGTAGCAGTGTCTTGCCATGGGTGCCTTCTTTTGTAAGAATTGAAACTAGTAAATTGAAAACCCAATTCACATGCAATCGATCTATCTATCTATCATGTGAATTGGGTTTGATAGATAGAACATAATATAATTTTTACAATTACAATTCATAGTAAGGTAGACCTTCCACTCAATATGACATAACACAAAAGCAAATAATCAGAAAGACAGAGGAGGGAAAAACGAAAGGAAAAGTAGGGGGGAAAGGGGAAAAAAGAACGCATTGACTTCCGATTCCCTTTGGTACAGTAGAATAAGATAATAACATCAAACCCAGTCACATGACCACTTAGCTATGCCCACTTAGCCACACCCACATATCCATGCCCATAAAACCAGTTGTTAAAAAATCTGAACCCCACAATGGATGAATGGTTGCAAAACTTGATGGGAGTTAGCAGAGATTGCAGAATTGACCACTTTGGTTCAAGGGGGGAACAACCACCACCATTACTTCTGTTTCTCCTTGGAAACCGCTTCTGAACTTTGTGCTTGAGGTGGAAAAAAAATGAAACTCTGATTTTGGATTTACTAAATTACATAGATCAGTTGTTATAGAAATGGCTGGCTTATCCTATTATGTAAAAATAGAAAGTTGAGGTTTGATGTTATCTTGTTCTACTGCACCAAAGGGAGTCAGAAGTCAATGCCTTCTTTTTTCCCCTTTCCCCTCCACTTTTCCCTTCTTTCTTCCCTCCCCTATCTTTCCGATTGTTTGCTTTTGTGTTTTTCTATTTTCTATTATAAATTAATAAAAAGGATTAGTCCAAAAGAAGGAAAGTCCCAAAGAGAAAGAGTGAGAGAAACAAAAGTCCCTAGAGTTGAGTTTGGTCTTTGGATTATTCTCTTTCACTCTTACACCAAATTATTACAGTTTACTGTAATGTTTCTCAACTTTGGCAATTTTAAGATGCCAAAGATTGGACTTCCACTCCCAGAATTCCCCAGGCAGCATGGAGAAGGCATCTTAAAGTTGCCAAGGTCGAGAAGCATTGGTTTACTGTAATTTATTATTGAATTATAGTCAATCATTTTGACTACTGTAAAAAAAAGAAAGAAAATAAAGACATTTGGAAGAAATTACATTACTGTAGATTCTTCCTGAAATGCTCTTTTGCCATTGAGTTTGAGGAAGTCAACTCCATTTCAAAACAAGGGATTCTTGGTTTAGAACAGCGGTCTCCAACCTTGGTAACTTTAAGACTTGTGAACTTATTTTTATTTTAGTTCCTGGTTATTATCTGTCTGTCTATCCTACCTATCTACTTACCTACCTATATAAATCATCTATCTATCATCTATCTTCATCAGCAGGGGTGGGATTCTACCAGTTCACACCTATTCGCTAGAACTGGTTGTTAACATTCTAAGCAGTGCNAGAAACTGCCTCTCCGTTAATCCTTATTACATTCTTGGCAGTATTAGACTTCCTGTCTCTGGAACTTCTCTGGAGTTTTTTTTCCCCTCCTTTGCTGGGACTTTGCTTGTGTGGAGTGACCATTCAAAGTTACAATGGCACTGAAAAAAGTGACTTATGACCATTTTCCACACTTAAGACATCATCCCCACAGTCATGAGAGGCCAGGCGAGGAGATGCGTGCCTCAATGTGAGTGATACTGAGTTGGCCACATCCAGCCAATAATATTATGACCACCAAGCCAAGTCCATCCAGTCACATCACCACCAAGCTATACCCACCACCGAAGCGACGGTCACCGAACCAGTTGTTAAAAAATTTGAATCCCACCCGATTATCAGTGATCCATTCATCATTATCAACCATCTATCTATATCATCTATCTATCATCTATATCTATCCATCCATCAATCATTATCAGTCATCATCCATCCATCATTATCAACCATCTATCTATTTATCTATCAATCCATCCATCCATCCCTCCCTCCCTGACTTTATTAATGATGAAGAATTTATTCTTTATATGAAGCTATAAAAATGTACTTCTTCAGGGAAAAGTTTGGCTCTATCATCCAAGTACTTAGGAAGACAGTACAGCAGTTCAAACATCATTTAATTATGAATTATTTCAATTTAATGTTCACTTGATTTTTGATTGCCTCAAAATTCATTAGGTTTTTGTACTTTGCATTTTTTAAATTGTGGCAAGCCTCTTGAGTGCTGTGATAAATGGAAAAGTGAGATAAATTCAGCAACCAGTCAGTAAAAATAAATAAAATGTCTGATCAGATACTAGAGTTGGTGGAATTTTGAGGAAGTACAGTGTCAACTATAGAGATGCATCCAACATAACATTTCTTGGTTATTTCTTCAAATCCTACCCTGTTGAATGTCAGCCTTATTCATCCCTCCAGCCCAAAATTAACTTCACAGTGGCAAATCATAGGTACGTAGGTCCTGATCTACAAAGCCATTGCAGTATATGAGCCAGAACAAAACCTTTATTACTTATATGGAAGGGATTATGGGGTGCTTATTTTATATTCCATTTTCATGAATTTTTGAAACATAAACGTAAATTGGAAATCTTTTTGAAACATTGCCTTAAACCAAAGGGGGTGTTTTATTACTGAATTTGCATGGTTTTTTTTTCATATAAAGGCAGTAATTTATCAATATAGCAAAAATAAAAAGCTAGATTTTTTTGTCCGATCACCAATTCTCCATTTTAAAAAGAACTCCCTGTCTCCTGTTTTACAACACAACCCATTCAGCAGTTCTAAGAAGGCACCACAACCTATCTGCACTACTCAGGTGACCCCTGAGGACACAGATAAACCTCCAAGCTACCTCAATGACCTTCTAAAAAGGATGCAAATGACCAGCTGTCTGCAGGGAACACAAATCCTTCCATTGCCCACCACCCAACTGTGCTGGGATCCCCCTTGCTGTCTTACTGCTTTGCCCAGGAGGCTTCCCTGAGGCCCAGGAGGCAAAAAAGGGGTGCCGGGGGGGGAGGGAACATCGGTGGAAGATTCAAAAACTTACCCAGGTGCCAGAACCCGACAAACAGGCTGGAGGTCTTGAGGAGCCTGTCAGCGCATCCAGTATCATGGCGGAGTGGAGGTCATGTGATGCTAGCGTTCCTAATGCTGTTCTGTTTGGTGGCAGTTGGAGAGACATGTCAGCTGATCCGGCATCACAGGCAGAGCACTCAGCTGTTGCGCAGGGATACGGCAGCTTGCTACATTGTTCTCTGCCTGATTCTCTGCTTGTTGCTGGAGCGACATTAGGCACATGGGCAAATAGCACACAGGTAAGGGGGAGAACCGGAAGTGGAGACGGTATATTAGATGCAGGGTGGTGGCGTGAGGACTTAGCCCACGGGTGAACGTTAGATAGGCGTGGCCAATTAGGAACGATGTGGTGGCACAAGGGATTAGGAAACGGGCGAATGTCAGGTATAGTGGGAGGGGTGGATAAAAGCAGCGCTGGGAATTGGCAGTTCTTAACGCTGACTTTACACAGAGTACTGTTGTCGTGGCTTCTGTTAGTGATTGGGAAAACCGCAATAAACTTTGTCATCACACCTTAGTACTTGTGAGTAACGTGGTTTATTGTAAAAAATACCCAGTTCTCGGCAGAGACTGACAGTCGGTAGGGGGAAAAAAAAGAAACACCTTAAGGAGTGACTGGGTGGGGGAAAATGCAGTCAGTAATGTCAGGCATGCATGTTATGTTGTGCGTGCATGATAAGGACTGACTGAGCAGGGAGAGGTAGGCAGAAAGGGGCAGAATCAGCCAGGGGCACGGTTTGCCAGTTCCCCGAACTGCACAGAATCATAACAATCGGTTCTTGAACCGGTCCGAACTGGTAGAATCCCGCCCCTGATCCTGCCATTTTTGTGCATAAAGTACTCTTGCTGCCATCAACTGATATAACATCAACGTACTCCCTCCAACAAAAAAGTTCCAGGTCTTTTTCCATTAAAGAGAAAAGTTTCTGGTTTTATCTTTATATTCCCTTTGAGTATCTTCTGTCTTAGAATATGAATCCCATTCCATTTTTTTTTTTTTGCTTTGTCACAGTTATGACACCATAAATGATAACAAGTCCGCTTGCATTTCCAGCATTCCTTGTAATTTTTTAATGTTTATCCATTCAAAGGCTCTTATTTCAACTGTCAATGTATGAGATACGCTTAAGGTTTATTACACATTCAATATAAACATAACTAATCCTAAATCGAATTCTGACTATGTAGAGGTTCTTAAAATACACACTATATTCTTTTTAAAAAAGGATTATAAATATATGTAATTAAAACACTCATTCAAATGTCTCAATTCAGTGTCTAATCATTAATATTCATTTAAAGTCTCAACATCTTTAACATTTCTTTTTCGACTAAATATCACTACTTCCTTAGGAAGCACGTATAATCTTTCCAGAATTAATTTTTCCCTATTTCTCTCACATGTTTTATAAATCATTAAATATTCTTATTATTGCATTTAATATTCAGGGGGTAATAATAAACATTCACTAAATTACGAATAGATACTATTTTATTCCATCATTTTCAATCATACATTGGTTTCAATATTTTCTGAAATTATTTCTATTTCTAATATACATTACTATCTTAATGTACCTTTGCAGAATCCCTTTTTCCTTGGAGATTTTTCACACCATTATCTCTAAATAGGCCCCGTTTCTCTATATCTGTTTTTGTTTCTTATAACTTCTTTTCCCTTTCCTTTTCGCCATCTCTTCATTCGGGCTCCATCTCTTTTAACCCCATTGTCTCTCTACTTCTAATTTCTCTTTCTCTGTATTCCCGTCTTCTACTGGCTTTCTAGAATTTTATACTTATTTTTCAAACTATTCTTTTTGGGGGGTTTGTTTTTTCCAAAATCTTAAACTTTTCATTCTCTTTCCCCCTTTCCTTTCTTCCCCCCACATAAAATTACTTGTTCATGAAAGATGGCTTCTTCTTTGTCCATTCTTCTTGTTCTGCAGGCGTTTCTTGTTGTTTCTCATCGTTCCATAATCTCCATTTCTAAGAATTGAAATACAACAGCCAAAAGAAAATTCCTTCTTGTGCATCTTCTTTGTACTTTTTAAGTTCCATTTTCAGTTCTTTCTAAAAGTAGTTGCCATTTTAAACCGTTTTTTGAACAACCACACTCGATTTAATTTTAGTCATTCAAATGCAGTAAACCCAAAATCCACGAAATCACCAAGTAATCCAAATACTCCAAGCTGTTTCTTGATTCTTTTTTCCACTTTTTCTTCCTGGGGTTTTTTACTATTTTTGTTGCATGTTTCAGTTAAAATGTATCTTTTGAAGTCTTTGTTGAGATTTTACAGTAAGTTATTTTTAATTCCAGGAAGTTCTCTCCTTCCAGACTCTGTCCTTTTATTCTTTTTCTCTCCTTTCCTGCTTTCAAAAGCTTTTAAGTATCCACGAAACCTTTATTATCCCTTTAACATTTTATTTTCAGCTGAAATGCCTATTGATGTCAAAGTGGATTTTTTTTTCAATTATTCTTGCTTAAGTCTCTTAACTGTCAGTATAGGGAAAGAGAACGGAAAAAAAAACAAATCCTTTCCCTTTTCTTCCTTCTTTGCTGCTTTAAAAATCTTCTTTGGCAGTGTTATTTTTTTTAATATAGCTTAATTCCAGGGTACCTTAAGTTGTTGCTTTTTGCTGTTTGACCGCGATCAACCAAACTTTCTCTTTGTTCTTCCGCTCATCTTCCTCCTGCACATTCTTTTCCGGTCAAGTTCTTCTTTGAGGTGGCCATTTCTGACCACTGCTACAACCACCTTTGGGAAAGGGAGTAAAGGCCAGCTGAGGAGGAGATATGCGGCTCTCCACAACCCTGCAGGCAGTCTGTCCCCTCTTCACCACCTCTATGGGGTGGCTTAGCCCTGAAACCAGCTAGCTCGGGGTGCTCCAGCGGCGAGCATGGATCAAAACCGTGCACAATCGCAGTTTTGTCTGTCACCGAAGGAGTTCAGATCGGAAGTCCCTGATGTACCCTTTGTTTTGAGGATATCAAGGCTCATGATATAATGGGAGTTTCTGTCTCATCCTCGGAGGTCATTCACCTGAGAATCAGGGGAGATGGAAGAGATTGATGTTTTGTCTAAGAATAGCTCTGATTATAGAACAGATTTTCCCATGGACCAAGCCATTTTTAATTCACTGCCGACTGCCTGCAGAATAATTCCTCATATCAGAACACTTATCCTTGCTTGGGAGGGAATCGCATTTCCATAAAAGCATCTCCTCCATCCTACCCCCCCCCTTTGCCCTCCCCCACAATCCTCTTTTTCACCTTGCAAAAAGTTGCCAAACCTGGTCAGTTTAACTTTAAGACTTGTGGACTTCAACTCCCAGGAAAGCTGGCTGAGGAATTCTGGGAGTTGAAGTCCACAGAACTTAAAAGTTGTCAAGGTTGAAGACCCCTTATCTAGTCCAACCCTATGCTCTCACAGAGACCCTATACCAAGGATCTTCAAACTTGACAGCTTTAAGACTNAACATGACTGGAGGAGGAATTGTGGGAGTTGAAGTCCACAAGTCTTAAAGCTGTCAAGTTTGAAGACCCCTGTCCTATACTATTTCTGACAAATGGCTATCCAGTCTTCAGTGATGGAGCACACACAACTTCTAAAGGCAACTTCTGTCCCACTGGTTAATTGTCCTCACTGTTATGAAGTTTCTCCTTAATTCCAGGCTGCTTCTCTCCTTGATTAGTTGCCATCCATTATTTCTTCTTTTGCCTTTTGGTGCTTTGGAGAATAGGTTGACTCCCTCTTCTTTGGGGCAGCCCCTCAAATATTGGGACATTGCTAACATGTCTCCCCTAGTTCTTCTCACTAGACAAGACATACCCAATTATGGCAACTGTTCTTTGCATGTCTTAATCTCCAACCCCTTAAATTACTTTAACTATAGGTATTACAATAATGGAATCTTGTAACTGTAAACATGCCTCATCCACTTGCTTCCCTTTATCCTAAAACAGGGGGTAAGACTTGATTTCACAGAGGGCCACATCAGGGTTGTGTTTGACCATGGGAGGGGAGGGGGGCCAAGGTGAGCGTAGCCAGCTTGACGTCACTTGTGTCAGGGGGACACCTGTGGTGGCCAAGTGATAAGGCAGGACTTCCCTCAGACCCTTCCTCCCTCTGATTACAATCTCCTTCCTTACCTCCCTCCCTCCCTCCGTTCCTTTCTTCCTTTTTTCCTATCCTCTTCATTCTCCTTTCTTCTTCCTTCCGTTCTTTCCTGCTTTTCCTTCCTTACTCTCTTCCCAACTTCCCTTCTTAATGGCAAAGGGG
>BHFT01045272.1:0-21382 GCA_004320025.1 Laticauda laticaudata | reverse complement strand
TCACAGACGAATACAATACAGAAGCCTGATGATGGCAGATGAGATTCTGCCGAAACATTGCTACAACTTTAAAAGCACAACTTTGATGACATTGGAATGCTGCATCCAATTTTGGTCACCACAATATAACAAAGATGTTGAGACTTTGGAAAGAGTGCAGAGAAGAGCAACAAAAATTATTAGCGACCTGAAGTCTAAAACATATGAAGGAATTGGGTATGTTTGGTGGTCTAGTGAAAAGAAGGACTAGGAGTGAAATGATAGCACTGTTCCACTGCCACAAAGAAGAGGGGATCAACTTATTATTATAAACATCTGAAGGCAAGATAAGCAGCAATGGTTGGAAACTAACCAAGGACAAAAGCAATCTAGAACTAAGAGAAATTTCCTGACAGTGAGAACAAATAATCAATGGAATGGGTTGCCTTCAGAAGTTGTGGATGCTCCATCATTGGAGGCTCTTAAGAAGAGACTGAACAACCATTTGTCTGAAATAATATAGGGTCTCCTGCTTGAGCAGGGAGTTGGACTAGAAGACCTCCAAGGTCCTTTTCAACTCTGATATTATATACATTATACAGGTGAAACTCAAAAAATTAGAATATCATGCAAAAGTTCATTTATTTCAGTCATGGAACTTAAAAGGTGAACCTGATATATGAGATAGACTCATTACATGCAAAGCAAGATAGTTCAAGCCGAGATGTATCATAATTGAGATGATTATGGCTTACAGCTCATGAAATTTATTTATTAATATTGCTATTAGATGTATATGAATACCAACAGAGGATTCTGGGAGATTGAAGAATATCTCACTACAAACAATGGAGGAAAAGGACTTCATCTCTTCAGATCAAGATAGCAATCTGGAAACTGTACTTAGTATTTATTTGCTTACAAGATACAGGTATAAGAATAAATATAGTTTTGTCTCACTGGAAGGATTCTGGGAGAGTGAAGAGGCAGTGTGCAAATCTTACAATTATGAATCTAAATCTAAATTTATATATATAGACCTGCACAGCATTTAAAAGTAAAGAATAATGTCATGAAGAAAGAGGTTACTACCATGGTGACCTGAAAGATGTATGCTATGTTTATATTCCTGCTCAAGGAGGACTCCAATTGTAAATGCACCAAACACAAATCATCAGACTACTAGAGGAGAAAGTGGAGAGTTAGAGGCACATCTGGCTGCTCAGAGGCTCATCAGTAGATAAGGAATTCTTGGAAAAAGCAGAAGTCTGTCTACAAGCTACTGCAAAGAAAAAACAAGTACCAGGAAAAATGGAGCCCTTGGAGAGGAAAAATGACAGTGCGTCCCTCAGATGACCAGAAAGAAAAAAGAAAACCCCAAGAAGATTATCCCTGTCTGTTAAACCTGCCACAGCTTGAACTTCTAAATAAGAACCATCTTTGGCTCCATTTGTTGAGAAATGTATAATTTTATTAGAAGTCAATTGTATCACAGTTCTGTATAGCCAGAACTAAGAATTATGTGCCAAAATCCCTAAGTTCTACTTTTCCCTCCCTTAATTACCTTCCATTGCTAACACCCCCTGACCAATCAGGTTCAAACAAGCTGTTTTCAGAAGGTCACTTCAAGCATAGATTGGTATGCAGCTGCCTTCTTCTCCAGCTAGATGACCATGAAGCACCATCTTGGTGAGATAAGATTATTTTCATTTTCCCCCAAGCATTTCCCCCTCCCATCCAACCTCCCCAGAGTTCATGGCAGACTGTCACTGCATGATAGTGAAGCACAATGAAGCATAAGGTGGCATCTGACACTGGAGTTTAAAAATCAATGTCATACCCTCCTACTGAAAGAAAACATGCGGACATCTGGAGAAGAGGCCAGAAGACCTCCAAGCTCCTTTACAACCCTATGGTTCTATCTATTGGATTGAATCGTGGTTTCAACTATTTCTCTGGTCTTTCAGTGGTCTCAAAAATGCCATATGAGACAGATCATCCATGCTTTGCAAGACAGCTCATATCAGATCTTCACAGATGTTTTACTCCAACTAACCACTTAAATCACATTACCTTTCAAGGTCAAACCTTAGTACTTTTTGAGTAATTTATGTTGTTCACAGGGGATGGATTCAGACATTTGGGGTGCAAGGCTTCTATTCTGGGTCTCTTGGTTATATTTTGCAAGCATCTAATCTCCTACTAAAGGTAAGGGTTCCCCTCACACATGCGTGCTCGTCGTTTCTGGCCAGCGCTGTCTGAAGACGTCTCTTTGGTCATGTGACTGGCATAACTAAATGCTGAAGGCACATGGAACATTGTTACCTTCCCACCAAAATGGTCCCTATTTTTCTACTTGCATTTTACATGCTTTCGAGCTGCTAGGTTGGCAGAAGCTGAGAAAAGTAACAGGTGCTCACTCCATTACACGGTGCTAGGGATTTGAACTGCTGAACTGCCCACTTTTCTGATCAACAAGCCCAGCATCTTAACCACTGAGCCACCACATCCCCTAATCTCCTATTAAGGGTTACTTAATGTTGACATGATGCTACTGGGTGAAGCAATCTAGTCTAGGGTGAAGCATGTTGATGTTTCTCAGTTCTGACTTTTTGTCCTATCAACTTCTGAGGAGACAGAACTATTCAATTATTCTGAACTGTGTGCTGTAATCTGTTACTAACAAGACAAAAGCTAACAAACCAAAAACATAAGGTACAGTCCTGTTTGTTGCAGTGTGCTTGATCACAGTCTTTGTGCATTTTATGTACATAGGGTATTCTTTTCATTTAAGACTCGTCTTTTCCCTCGGAGTGCATTCTTAAAACTGGAAGTGCATCTCAGTTCTCACATAGCAAAGATAGTCAAGAAAGTCTTTGAGCCAGTCAGGCTGGATTTCTAACTACCCTCTTGAAAAAGATAGTCTTTCTGATATGCATATTTAATATTGACCAGTGCCATTAAAGCTGTAGTGACAACCATGTTAGTTAATAAACTGCTCTGTATGGAAGAAGTATCTTCTGAAGAGCATTCAGAAAGTGCAACTGTGCCATGTATTGAACAGGTTATTAAGAATATTCATGGCTGGTTGTGACATCTTCACTGGGTTCTGGTTAGTTTCCAAGCCCAATTCAATACATATTTAAATTAGTTTATATCATTTTTGTTTTGCTTGATAGTTGTATGGTCTTGTTTCCTATTAGTCTTATTGTTGTTTGAAGGTTGATATATCATGTTGCATTTATTAAATTGCACTTTTGTTATGATATACCAACCTCAAATTAATCAATAGGAAAAACCTGATAGTTTTAAAATAAGTATTAAATAAAATTAAGATTTTCTTCGGCAACCCTGGTCTCTAATTGTCTCTCTTTCCAACCAGCTAATGGTGGTTTCCATCCCAGGAAAAGCAAGAGAGCCTTCTCAAGAGTGATACAAAAATTATGGCATTCTCTCCTAAAAATGATTCATTATCAACCATTACAGGTGAAATTAAAAGGAGAAAGAGTTAAAGGGTTTAGGGACTTCGTTAATTATTTGAGATTGTTGAAGCACACCATTTAAAAATTCTAAATAAACCAATACTTTGTGATATTGTGCATATAGGTCAAAAGACATCAAAATAATTGTGTACTTTGAGTGTAAACATTGACATGACAGAAAATGAAACAGTCTCACAGTGCAGTTCTTTCACAAGCTTAAAACTGAATCAGCATTTTTTCTGAGAGTCTGAAAGACGAGTTTTCTCTAATTGCTTTAAAATTAAGACATCATAAGAAAGTCTGTAGTACTTTCTAAATTGTTTTTGTTGATGTTGGAAAAGATAAATCCTCATTAATATTTCTACCTCTTTTTTGCAGATTTCATCTAGATCATCATATTGAATGCTTGAACTTCAGCAATTGCTTAATTTTCTTCTTCAGAACATCACTTCTGAAAATGTATGTTTTCCTTCACTAAAGCTCTAGGGGAAAAAAAACTGCCCTAACTCTCACAGAGAAGCCCTTGAAATAATACAGATATTTCTGATAATGCTACAGTTGAATTCAAGATGTCAGCTCATTTCTTTGTCTTAATCTGTAGAAGTAGGACATGGATTATCAGATGCATCAATGGTGTCTCGGGAATACATATCTTTTTTCATCTGAGTATACTGTCCCATAGACTGGGAGTGGTGTGAGCCATCATTTTGGGGATTTGAGCACATGAACATCCACAAAAATCGCTGTCATGAGAGTCTTGTCTATCCAGCAATATGCACAATAGGAAAGGTCAGTCACACAATGTCCATTTATCTGAAGCCAAACAGGTTCAGTAGGATGTTCTCTACTACATCAGTGAGGCTTTTGTAGGACGTAAAGTCATCTTCTACAAATTAACATCACGCTAAATCTGGGTGTTGGATTTTACCACATCTTAGTTCTTATTTCATGTTTGTCTTTAATTCAAAGAATCTTTAGAAGATGGGGCAGAGATGGACACTAAATGACTAGGGTCTTATGTTGTCTATCCCTGACTAAAATGAGGGTAAGGAAAAAAAAACGCAATCCTGAGATCCAGCTACCATCTATACTCTTCCATTTAGTTCAATCGAGTCAAGCCTTTTTGCAAAAGGATTAAAACTGAGCACTGAAATAGACCTGGATTATCTTGGTTGTAGTCAAAAAGTCCACAGTAAGATATACTAAGTGTATGGGAGACCATCAAGCAATGTCAGGTCTGTAGGCTCGGCTGGGAAGTAAAAAATAACTTCCCAGAACAAGGTAATTTTGCCAAAGAAAGTACATGAACTATGCCTCTGAAATCACTCTGCTTTTACTTTATTCCATGGATTCCTACATTTGTGGTAAAATCTATAAAGTCAAATATACATGATTCTCAGAAGAGCTCAATATGGGCAGAAAAAAATGACTGTTTTGTAGAACAGCTTAATTAGCTCTAGTGCTGCAAAGACACCATAGACTGTATTCGGGCTGAGTCCTTGTTTGCAATCTTGCATTATCCTCTACCTCAACTGCTTTTTTCAGGGAATAAAGAGAGAAAGGCACTAGTGGTCACAATATATCATGCAAGTCAAAAAGCTTGTCAAATCTCCTGGGAATGCCATTGACCTCTTTCCTATTCCCTGGAACGAAACAACATTTGTCAATGGCCTACAAAAACTCCAGCTGCACATAGGGCTATAATTAAACCATAGAAAGAGAACAGTGCAAAGAATCTTAAGATTCTGTTGATTGTTCTGAAATTGTACAAGGTGCAGTTCTCTTTGTTTACTTTCATTTTAAAAGGAGAATTCCTCAGTGTGGCCCAGAAATGGAAATCAACAGCAGCCATAGAAGGCCATAAGTAATTCTCTTAACATATCATCCAGTTTAGATTTCTTCCCCTTCTACTTATCTTTCCACTTCTAGAGATGTTAAACGTGGGAAGACATTTGTCTGTTTAGCCTATTCTTACCTATCATGATTGGTAACAAGAAGCCGATTTCAGCCAAAGGTTCAGAGTTGGCATTCAGCAGGTTCTGACCAATTCTGGAGAACCTGGAGCAGAAATTTTGAGTAGTTCGGAGAACTGGCAAATGCCACCTCTGACTGGCCCTGCCCCCCTCTATTCACTGCCTCCTGAGTTCCAGCTGATTGGCTGATTCTTTTGTTGCCCAGCACAGGAGAATGGAGCTGGAAAGCAGGTTAGTGGAGTGGGGAAGGAATGGGATTTTGCAGTAACCTTCCCCCAGAGTGGGTTGGGAATGGAGATTTTGCAGTTCCTTCCCCTGCCCCCCCACCAAGCCACGCCCACCAAGCCATGCCCACAGTGCCAGTAGTAAAAAAAATTGAATCCCACCACTGCAAGAGTTCCTGATCATCTGATGTTGCACAATCCAGCTGAAGCATTGTTTTTCAAACATGGCCACTTTAAGAGGTGTGGGCTTCATCTCCCAGAAATCTGGAAGATTCTGATAAATTCTGAGAGTTGGAAGTCCACACCTTTTAAAATTGCCAACTTTGAAAAAGCCTATTCCAAATATAGGTATAATGAATTGAACCTAGAGGCATTCTAAAGAGACATAATGAACTGAACTGGGAGGCCTTTCCCATTCAAGGCAGGTGCTCCACCAATTATTTTTAGCCTCCTCACTATGCATGCATTGGGCTCATCCCAAAATCCCTTTTATAGGGTCACAAAGAGAACTCAACCACTTAAGTAGAGATTAACAGAAAAACGCAGTTGGAAGGGACTTTGGAGATCTTCTAGTCTAGTGATGGCTAACCTCGTCGCATGCCAAAAGTGTATGATGTGTGCACAACAACATGCATGCATGCATGCATCCATAATGCAATGCAATGCATGACCCCTGTTAGGAATCTGTCCATCAATTAGTTAGGTTGGCAATATATAAACCAACAGTGTATGTTTGTAGCTTTAAGACAAGATCACTGTATTGATTTGTGCTATATTCTGATTGGTTGATTGTATTGCAAGTTGCCAAAGAGGGAGCTAGAGAGATCATAGCTTGCTCTCTCTCTGACATTCTGTCTCTCTGATATTCTATTGCTATCTAAGCTGTGCTTATTCTTTGATATCTTTGTTTACTGTAAATGACAAAGGCAACCAGTAAGAAGACTTTGTAATTGGATATTCTTTGGACTGTTAAACATGTATGACCTGGACCATTTATTGGACTGTGCTATTTCTTAAAGTAAACTTTAATTCAATTTGGTGTATCTGTGTATGGCTGACTAATTATTCATAATTACTCTCATTAACATTTCCATGTGCAATCCTTGTTACTCAAGGGTTCTTCTGTACATATCATAACAACCCCTCCTGCTCGCTCCACTCCCCTGAGCATGTGTGTGTCCCCCCGCTTCCCCCACACATGTGTGTGCTCCCCTATCCCCTGCACATGCGCACATGACCCTCCTGCCCTGTTTTGGGCCTACTGTTTGGGCTCACACACCCCCTGTGCTCCCCCCGCCCATGCACAAACCTGTCGGGCTCCGAGTTCCACTGGAGTTTTGTTATGTCTCACCTTTCCAATGTGGATGGAAAGTCCACAACTCTGACAAAATACAGGTAGGCAAGAAGATTCAGTAGTTATAGAGTTAATTCTTTGAAGCAGGCAGTGTTCTTGGCAGTATCACACATGCTGCCTGCCAAGTCTGACAAGATAAGAGCAACATAAATCACAAAGGCTTTCAGGGAACAGAAATACACCTGAAGCTCCACAGCAAAAACTCACACTTTGTCCCATACGGAGCTCTCAGAGAAAACACACCCACTTGTATCCCCTGTGGGGTGTGTCAGTCACTCAGCTCAGTCTCTGATTCATCCCTGCTTCCTGCGTTGCAGCTCACACTTTTTCCTGCGACGTTGTCTAGTATCAAGCCAGCATTCATCTACTTGATTCTCTGTCAGAGGCTGCTCCGATATGCCCTTCTCCTTCTCCTGATTAGCCTCAGGCTTTCCCTCTCAGTTATCTTCTGACACCTGAGGCACAATCAGGGAGGAAGGCATTGCTGAAGAGGAAGGTCCTGGGGAGGAAGGTATTCCCAATTCCTCCTCTTCCCCATCTTCCGAGTCTTCTTCCTCGAACAATGCAGGCTCAAGCCTCAGAGCCACAAGTTTGTATTCATTTCAACACAAATCTTCAATACTCAAGGACTGGCTGCGAAAACCCGCCCTGTAGTCCCCCCCTGCACATGTGCATGTGTCTCCAGTATGCACCTCACCCCCACATATGCATAGCAGAGACCTGAAAATCAGCTGGCTGGTGGGAGATGCACATGCATGCATGATGGAGCTGATGGCTTGCATACCTGCAGAGAGGGCTCTGTGTGCTACCTGTGGTTCACCATCACAGCTCTAGTCCACCCTTCTGCCCAAGCAAAAGACTCTATACCATTTCAGGCAAATGGCTGTCCAATCTCTGCTTAAAAACCTCCAGTGAAGGAGCACCCACAATCTCTGAAGGCAAACCCTTCCACTAGTTGATCATTCTAAATGTTAGGAAATTTCTCCTTATTTCTATATTGGATTTCTATAGGACTGATTCTAATGACAAAGGAAATATCCAGCCAATTAATAGGAAAGTCGTGGCAAGCCATAGAATTAAGATGCCAAGTTTGGTCTTTCTTTGATTTTATAACAGTTGATCAGTCAAATCTGACACAATTAGACACTATATACATCAGGGGCAGTGATGGGATTCAATTTTTTTTACTACCGGTTCTGTGGCTTGGTGGGCATGGCTTGACAGGCATGGCAGGGGAAGGTTACTGCAAAACCCCAATCTCTACCCACTCCTGGGGGATGGATACTGCAAAATCCGCATTCCCTCTCCACCCCACTAACCTGCTTTTCAGCTCCGTTCTCCTGTGCAGGGCAACAAAACAAGACTCAGCCAATCAGCTGGGATGTGGGAGGCAGAGAATAGATGGGGGTGAGACAAGTCAGAGGTGGTATTTGCCAGTTCTTTGAACAACTCAAAATTTCCGCTACTGGTTCTCCAGAACTAGTCAGAACCTGCTGAATACCACCTCTGATCAGGAGTTCCCAAACTTGGCAACTTTAAGACTTGTAGACTTCAACTCCCAGAATTCTACAGCTAGCTATGTTTTAGTCTTAAAGTCTTAAAGTTGCCAAGTTTGGAGACCTCTGATGTACACAGTGTGATAAAACATACAACACATTCTCATGCTAGAAGAACTATGTGATCGAAATGAATTATATCACCTAGCCAAGGCCTGAAGTCAAACTATTGTTAATATTGTTGTAAAACAAAACAAGAGATAAAAACACAATATTACTTGACACTGGGAATGTGTTTAGATGTGTTTTCCCAATCATGAATAAATAAACTTATATTCTGATCACACAGATTAATTTATCTACTCCAATCCCACATTTCTTGGCTTCTGATTTTCCTTTCAGCATAGAAGTCACAGAAGAACGCCTAACTCTCCCAAAGTTAATAATAGATGTTAGCTTGAGTAGTTTCGGGGACTTGAGTAGCAGTCAGTGTTTTATTGGAGGGAAGATCAAAAGACTATGCTAGTCACATGGGCAATTACAGGATTTTTGTTTGTTGCCTGAATGGGATGTGGTCCAAATTTTAATCATTTTTAAAGCCTATCTGAGGGTTCCCCCTATAGTATTTGTATGCTTCCCTCCTGAGATTGGTAATAATGCAGGTTCCTAATTTTTTTATTGCTTTGAAACTTTGCATTGTCCATTTCTCCATTCTAGCTGGCATTTCTAATGAAAAGGAAACACTATTTATGACCTAAGTAACAGCAAACACAATCAGGAAATAAACTGAGGTTGAAAATGAATCTACTTTCCAGTCTGTTGACTCAAATGCATGCATTGGAGGAAGGGGAGAGGAGGGAAGGTGATGGTGATGGAGGGGCAGGAGGAAGAGGAGGAGGAGGGAGAGGAGGAGGAGGAGGAGGAGGAGGAGGAGGAGGAAGAAGAAGAAGAAGAAGAAGAAGAAGAAGAAGAAGAAGAAGAAGAAGAAGAAGAAGAAGAAGAAAAAGAAGAAACCAAAGACAAACTATATTCAAGACATTCTTATGAATTCCTATAAAATTAACAGACTAGTGGGACTGAGTCTCACTAGCATTAAGCTGGATATCAGCAAAGTAATTCATAAATATATAATGTTGCAAGTCTATAGTGATGCTTTCTGTACTCTATCTCTCTCTTTCTACCAGCTAGACTGACAATCCCAAGAGAAGATATGGCCTTTGGATGTCAACATTAGATTGTGCAACATGCTCTCAAGGAAATCTATTTTTCACAAGTGGGAACTATTTTTAGTTTGATGCTGGTTTTGTTTTCCTTTTTGCCATCTTTGTTTTATTGTAGGCTTCAGTGGCATGCTGTGTCTTATTCTAGTTTTTAAGTATCAATGAATGATAACTAAATCATCCTCAATTAAATGGTGGAGGAGTTTGATTCAAAACTATGATATCTTTCATGGTTGGAAATGAATCCAAATAACAAAAACTTGGTGAAAACACAGAGATTTTATTTGTTAAGCTGTTTGCAAAGAGCAATAGGATCTCAGCTAACCTCAACATGAAGTTTGAGCCAAGAACCACATCTTAAGATTTCAATACATTACATTTTATAGTTTTTCAATCTTGATGCCCCCATGCCCCTCCTACATCGACCCAGTGACTGAGCACAGCTAATCTGAAATGCCTTATGGAGACCACATCACTTCCTTCAACACTTCCCAATGACCACCCATCACATATTTTGCCAACATGGCTTTTCCTTATCTTACTTGGTGTTAAGGAATGTCCCTTCAGCAGGGCCTTTTTTTAACAGTCTGAGAACAAAGACATATCTATTCCTAACACCACACTTGTTACATATCAATGTTACATTCAGCACATCTTCTTAGAAAAACTTATATGCATCTCTAACATATTCACCGATGCAAAGTAAAAGTCTGGTAAACTTAAGCTGATGCTTTGAAAAACAAAATCTAACTTCAATTGATTAAAGAAAGTTAGGGCAATGGTTATCTTTTATTATCTCGTCTCCTATTGTCCTCCTAATTGAACACTCTAGTTTTTTGTCAAATGTGTATGTGAATTGCCTTGACAGTTTGAGATACGTACCAATTCCTGGAGGAGATAGGGGTGGCATTACTTGATATAGAAGGATGTAATTGATTGCAGGTACATGTTTAACAATGAGTAAATGCATTAGAAAATATATTTACAGAGGGATTACATCAAGATAGCAAATGTCTACAGAGCAACTATCTTCTTAATGCTCTACTATACTATTCTCTTAACCTACATTTTATTTTTGAATTTTCTTATTTCTAACATAACTTTTCATGTCAATCCTTTTTATTAGTTTATAATGCAAAATACAAAAACAAATAGTTGGAAAAATAGGGGACGGAAGAGAAAAGTGTAGAGAAGAAGAAAAAAAGAAAGAAAAGGCTTTGACTTCTGACTCCTTCTGGTGCAGTAAAATAAAACCGTAACATCTAAGCTCAACTTTTTACTTTTACGTAGTAGTATAAACTAGGCATTTCTATAACAACAGATCTATCTAATCAGTAAAACCCAAAATCAAAGTTTCATTTTTTTTCCCACCTCAAGCATAAAGTTCAGAAGCGGTTTCCAAGTAGAAACAAAAGTAGTTGTGGTGTTTTTTTTCATTTATCAAAGCAGTCAATTTAGCCATCTCTGCTAACTTCATCAGCATTTGCAACCATTCATCCATTGTGAGGATGGAAACGTCCTTCCATTTTTGTGCATAATTTCCAATAATCTAGCTGCCGTCAACATATATAATAACATCCAAGTTCCAATTTTTTTCCAAGTCTTTTTCCATTAAGCCCAAAAGAAAAGTCTCTGTTTTTATCTTTATATTCACTTTAAAAATCTGTATTAGAATAGTAATCCTACTCCAATATTTCTTTGTTTTATCACATGTCCACCATAAATGATAGAAAGTCCCTTCCTTACATTTACATTTCCAACTTTCATTTGAAATACTTTTATACATTCTTTATATCTTATCTGGTGTTAAATACCAATGATACACCATCTTATAAAAAATTATTTTAAACTGTAACTTATTGTAAATTTTAAATCTTTCGTCCACATATTTTCCCATTGTTCAACCTTTACATTATATCCAAAGTTTCTTGCCCAATGAATCATATATTGCTTTACATATTCACTTTCCAAATTCAAATTCAGTAACATGTTATAGACCTTAGCAATAATATGTTCATCACTACCACACGGTCGGGTTTCCAATTCATTTTTAGCAAAGTCATACCCATAACTCTTTTTGTCTAATTTAAATTTTTATTTCAGTTGTAAGTATCTAAACCAGTGCAAACATGTCCTTCTGATTCTAGCTTTTCCTTAGACGTGAGGATAGGATCACCAATATTAAAAGATATTGTTTTACCATAAGTCCATTAATCCAGCTTTGCCACTATTTCTTTTCTTTAAAAAGCTTCCTGGGGGGACACCCAAAGAGGCATCTTCATAGAAAACCGTGTTTTATATTTATTCCAAACTCTTAGAATGGCACATCTAACAAAGTATTTCTCAAGAAAAGTATTCCACTCCTCCACTCACACTAGAATTTCCTATGCTTCCAGGTTCTAAATTTTGGGCCTGGACAATCAAGAACTGCACTACCTGTGGTCCAATCTGAGCAGAGTACACAAAACTGTCTGTTACGTCTTACCTGTCAATGACTTTTTCAGCCTCTATCACAATAATACATGGGCAAACAACCAATACAAATTCAAGGTAAACTGCTCCAAACTCGATTGCAGAAAATGTGACTTCAGCAACAGAATGGTCAATGCCTGGAATGCCCTACCTGATTCCATTGTGACAGCATCAACCCCATACAGCTTTAGCCTCAAACTGTCTACCGTGGACCTCACCCCAGTCCTAAGAGGTCCTTAAAGGGAGCGTGCATAAGCACACCAGCATGCCTACCATCCCTATCTTACTGTCCCCATTTATCTGTATTTACTCCCTTTGTTCTTGTTTATGTTCATACTTATACTTGTTATCTTCTACATAT
Organism: Laticauda laticaudata; assembly: GCA_004320025.1. Classification (NCBI taxonomy): domain Eukaryota; kingdom Metazoa; phylum Chordata; class Lepidosauria; order Squamata; family Elapidae; genus Laticauda; species Laticauda laticaudata. Next base: position 8,821 of record BHFT01045272.1, on the reverse strand, counting down.
TTGACAAACAAATAAAAATAAATAAAATAAAAGCAGTTAATGAAATCAAAATTTACTTTAACCTTGTCATATCATAAATAACTGTGCCATCCAAATCTTAATTCATGACCTTCTAAATCAAGTAGCCTCTTATTCTGGAAGTTCACCCACTCTGTGTCTTATTCTTAGTTAAGTAATAAATATTCTTATTCTTTTTTAATTATCATTGATTGATAACTAAGACATCCTCAGTTAAATGGGGGAGGGACTTGATTCAGAACTATCATATTGTTCGGGGTGATAACTTGAAATTTAACATCTAGTAGTTACTTCAGCTGGGCAACTTGGAAAACAATGGAAAAACAATTACTCTTATATTTTAGGGGTCATGGTGCTTGTGTCAGCTTTGGAAGCCATATTCCACGCTGCCACATAGCCTGGGAGAGTGGAAGGGGGATGATTTCAATTAAGTAGCTCTAAGTAGACAAAATAAGATTCTTTTGTTAGTTCAAGGTCATTTAGTATGGCACAGGTTGAAATAAGGATCTTACTTTTGGATTGCTCATGTTGGGCCATGTGATGTGATGACCAAGGGTGGATGGATTTGTAGTTTGGGGAATTGTGGGAAGCCTGAAAACTTTTAGATTTGGGATTCCACAGATGTGCCAGGTGCTATTCTAATAAAGGTACTTTTGAGATATGTTTGTCTTGGAGTTACTGATTGGAATGGAGTTTTGCTGGAACGCTGACAGTTTGCTTCTGTCTGGGCTTGGCTTACTCACAGTCAAAAGAGAAGGGAATCATGGAAAACCCTCATGAAGGCAACAATACAGAGGTCTTGCATATAATATATATGTCTTAATTTATGTTTTAGATGGAATCATTGGAATCACTTAAATAAAAAAGAAATACAATGCATTTCTCTAGTGGATAAGTGTATGCCAAGTGTATGCTCATTCTGTAGTACAAGGCCTAAATGTGTTCAAGGCCTTTCCTCTGTTAACATTCTTTAACTTTTTTTGAAGTGTCAGCCCCTTTAATAAAGTTGTATTTTTTATTTTACAAAAGAAAGAAAAAAGAGAAAGGCAAAATAATAAGAAAAATGCCTACTCTAGAATGTGCCTTCTTTTTCCTTTGGAAAGAAAATTGGTTCCTCTTTCTGGGTTTTGGTTTTATCTGCATTTTGAAGAAAACTCAATTTTTTTCCACTTGAATTATAATATCAGGGGAGTTAGAAGTTGGAAGCTGTTGACATTTCCTCAATGGGAGTGGTGATGAGCATGTTCTTAAATGAAAAATTAGGGTTTCACTTAAATCTTCACCTACAAATTTAGGTGAACTCAGAGAGTCCTCCTGGAGCAAAACATGAATACAAATCCAAGGATAGTCAAAATGATTTAAGGATAATGACTATGGTTGTGGTGGCAAGAAAGGAATTTGTACATTCCCTTGATGCACCAATAAAAAATATAATATTTCATCTACAGATCTGTAGCCCTGGCACCAGAAAAGCATAAAGAACAATGGAATAGGAAAAGAAATAAGAGCAGGAAACAAAGCCATTTTCATAAGTTCAGTTTGGATTTCAGTGCAATGATGTACTTCAATTATAAAACAAAAGAAAGCTGTAACACTTTGTGATACAAGGTCAAAATGATACAATAAAACCATGTAAAATCATTGTGATGGAGAAGGACAATGGAACATCTTAAAATGTTGCTGTGAGGCTGGAGAATGAGTTTCTATAAGCAACTCAACACTGAGTTGAGCATTATAAAGGCGAACCAGATAATAATGCATGTGTTGGCACTACAAAGAGTGAGTGGTTTTTTTATTCTTTTCTGTGATGGGAAAGCATTAGCAGTAGTTCTATGTAGGAATCTAGTAGTGCAGGAAGAAAATTAATATAGAAAAGATGTCCTCTCCACATTTTAAGGGCAAAAATACCAAACTGAGGTGCAACACTGAAATTCAAAATAAATCTAACTCTATATTCCAAAAACTTAATTCACTTCTTACTGTCAGTTACAGAAATGACCTGCCATGTAGTATTTAAAGGTAAAGATTCCCCTTGCACATATGTGCTAGTCCTTTCCAGCTCTAGGGGTCATCGCTCATCTCCATTACAAAGCCAAAGAGCCAGCGCTGTCTGAAGACATCTCTGTGGTCATGTAGCCGGAATGATTAAATGCCGAAGGTGCATGGAATGCTACCTTCCCATCAAAGTGATCCTTGTACAAAGAGAAATTATATTGGGAGACCAGTCCAAGAATTCCTTCACCTTGAGGGGATATCAGCAGTAAAGTAACTGGTAGGTTCAGACTACAATATGGGTCCTGCTAAATAGATATAGTCAATTGTCAATCAGAATAGAGTTGGAAGGGACCTTGGAGGTCTTCTTATCCAACCCTCTGCTCAAGCAGGAGACCCTATACAATTTCAGACAAGTGACTGAAAGTCACAATTTCAGACAAGTGACAAGTCCAGTCTCTTCTTATAAACCTCCAGTGATGAAGCATCCAAAACTTTTGAAGGTAAGACGTTCCATAATTGTCCTCACTGTTATGCAATAATGTAGTAATACAATGCAAGTATTCTTTGTTGAAATCCAGATTATAATTATAGGGCTAAAGCAGATGTGTGTTACTCAGTCCTTCAAGCTAGTCCAGACCAGGAAATCAAAATGAGGAATACTAAACACTATCTTTATTGTAAGGTTAAAGTAATAGAACAGGGACACGATGACTCAACAGTTAAAGACACTGAGTTTGTCACCTTGAAAACTGGCAGCCCAAGTTCAAGACCCAAAATGGGAAATGCTCCAATTCCTGTCTCAGCTCTTACTCATCTAGCAATTCGAAAGCATGCAAATCAGCAGTTGTATACTACCGGTTCAGACCAGTTTACCGGTTGTAAAAAATCCTCCAATCAGCTGAGAAGATAAAAAGAGAGAAAAGCACATGGGTGGGTGGGAGGGTCGCTCCTATCTTTTCATTTCTTCATCCTCTCAGCTGATCAGTGCGTTAGGGGTGTGCATGCACATGATCGATCACCTACTGAATCAGTAATGGCACAGGTAAGATCCCACTACTGATGCAAATGCAAATAGACAAACAGGTACCACTTTGTTGAGAGGGTAACAGTGTTCCATGTGCCTCAGCATAAAATCGTGCTGACCACATGACCACGGAAATGTCTTCAAACAATGCTGGATCCCCTGGCTAAGAAACTGAGGTGATGAGACCACCTTCTAAAGTCGAACTGGACAGGGAAACTTTTACAATAACAGAATCTTGGCAATTTACACTTCCCCTGTTTTTACATTCCAGAGAACTATACAGGATCAATTCTGAATTTTTTTTCTCCATCTTCATCTTTCCTTTGGATGCAATCCTCTTATTAAACCATTGCCTAGGGCAGGGGTCTCCAACCTTGGTAACTTTAAGACTTGTGGACTTCAACTCCCAGAATTCCTCAGCCAGCTTTGCTTAAAGTTGCCAAGGCTCTGTCCAGGGGTGGGATCCAACAGGGTTAACTACCGGTTCCATGATTTATGAGGTTTGGTGATTTAAGATGTGCTTCCCTGCATGCTGCACACACGCCTGTAAATTGTCATCAGCCTGGTGCCTGGACAGCTAAGCAGTGCTGTGTGCAGAGAAGCAGCCTTTGAAAAGGTATTTTTTTTCCTGCTTTTTAACTGCAGCTGTGCCTCGCTCGGCAGCTGAAGTTGAAAAAGCAGGAAATAAAGGTCAGGTGGGTGTCATAAAGAGAAATATGCATGACGGAGTATGAAAAATAATTGTCCTGTTGCTTAGCATTTTTACAGAAAGTGATTTCTTTCTTCATTTTCATATGGAGGCCATGTTTCCCCTTTCCTTTACATTTCCCAGTTATGGTGACAGGGGGAAAAATTACAATTATCAAGAAAAAGCTATCAGTTTCTCATTAGCTAAGAATAATGAAACATCTCAAGATTAAGAAAGGTGTTTTATCAGACAAGCAGCATGGCATCTCCTAACTTCAAAGTTTTGCAAAGTCTCTGTCAAACCTGGAGCCATCTTTAAATGTCTTCAGGTTTCCCACAGCTCCATCCAGTCTCTCTGTTAACAGTCTCTGAACACCATGAATTCAACCCAAGAATTCTACCCTTTTGGCATCCTTTTGGCCATCCAAGTCTCCACAATAACATTTTTGCTATAAATGCTGAGTAGACCAACATTTTCTCTGGCTGGCCAATGGGAGAACATCAAATGGCACCATAAGTCAGCATTGCACTGGATCTGAATCAGAAGAAAGAACATTAATGATAAATACCACCAGATATATTTATATATAGTTATTAGGAATATAACAAGGCTATGTTAGTTGGGACTCTGGGTTCTCTAATTCTAGACCATCAAGTTATGAAAAGGGAGGTTCCCACAGCTAGTTTATTTAGTGGAATTCATTTATGCAATCAGCTGACTAACTTTTATGGCTGCCTGTCTCACATATTGTGAAGTGGCTAACATCAAGTTAAAAATAGATAAACCAAAAATAATCAAAACCAAAATTAAAATCTAATATATTGCAAAACTAACCACAATCCTTTATCATGGGCTCACCTAATATATTGGCTCAATGGTTTGGGAAAGAATCAGACATTCAATATGGCAATTGCTCTACTGACATTGTTTCATAGGGGGACTGCCTGAAGCAAATGGACAGTTATTATTTGTAAAATTTGTTTGCTGCCTATCTCGCTGTGGGGCTTCAAGAGAAAAAAACAAGAAAGTCCAGTTGCCTCCTGAAAAAAGCACCTTTGGGACAACCATTACCTGGATGACTGAGAATCTCTACAGACCAGAGGTGATATTCAGCAGGTTCTGACCAGTTCTGGGGAACCGGTACAAGAAATTTTGAGTAGTTCAGAGAACCAGCAAATCCCACCTCTGATTGGCTCCGCCCCCATCTATTCTCTGTCTCCCGAGTTCCAGCTGATCGGCTGGGTCTTCTTTTGTTGCCCTGCTCAGGAGAACAGAGCTGAAAAGCAGGTTAGTCAGGTGGGGAAGGAATGGGATTTTGCAGTAACCTTCCCCCAGGAGTGGGGTGGGAATGGAGATTTTGCAGTATCCTTCCTCTGCCATGCCCACCAAGCCATGCCCATAAAACTGATAATAAAAAAAATTGAATCCCACCACTGCTACAGACCTGTGGGGCTACAGTTATCATATTCTTCCTGAATCCTTCTCCTTGATAGGTTAAACGTACCTAGCTCTGTCAACCATCCATCATATAATTTAGGCGCCAGATCTTTTATCATCTTTGTTGCTGCTCTCTGCCCATTTTCTAGGTCTCAACATCTTTTTTTGTGTTGTGGTGACCAGAACTGGATGCAGTATTCCAAATGGGGCCTCATTAGTGCAGGATAAAGCACTATTATCACATCTTGTGCTAATAAAATCAAGTCCATATGAGTATGTACATCCATCCCAATCAGCCATATTTCCCTAGAGCTGTTGCCTTTGATTTTTTATTTATGTTGGTTCCATTTAGGTAGTTGATCATCTCACATTCATGACTCTAATTTAAAGAGAGAGAGAGAGAGAGAGAGGCAGAGAGAAAGAGAAAGAGAGAGACATTATGGGAGATCCTCACTGGACAATGGATCTGACTGACAAAACAATGGAAGTCTCCTCTTCCAGACAGCCAGGGGACATACACGAAGAGAGAGAGAGTTTACATCACAGAGAAATGACCCATTGAGGGAATGGCAAGCTGAAATTGCAGGGAATATAGCTAATGTGTCTCATGTGAGGGGGCAGGAAAAGTTTCTGATATTGGGCTGAATTGAAATTGCCAAAGGAAGCCAAATGAACGCAGATGGAGTGGAAAGAGCATACCCTCTGACAGGCCAAAGACCTAACAAGCTGATTACTTTATCCCAGTAAGTGGAACAGAATGCAATTAGTGTCGCTTTCAATTTAGACCCTACTCTCAAGTTAACCTCACTGAAGCAGCAAGGCTGGGGGAGGAGGAAAAGCATTGATTTGGATAAATATGTTATTGAGGGGGAATTCCACTGAAATAGCAAGCAGAGCACAAATTAAGTCTTAATAAGAAAAGGGACCAGCCATGGTTGGTGTACAGGGCAGCTGACTACTATATACAACTTGTCTTCATTGAGACTACATGCCTGCTTTAAAAGCTCACTGAAGCATCACAGAGACATAATAGAAAGGGGTGTGTATGAACACATCCAGGCTAAAAAAGACGGTTATCGTATTTAAATCCTACAAAGTTTTCAATATAGAAAATGCTTGGTCCTTATCAGAAATGCATCCCTTAATTAGGGAGAGCAGAACCTTAATTTTTATCCAAATTCTAATTTTTCAAGCTTACGTTTGTTCCTTCCCATTTCCCCACCAGTTTCATCCCCTATCTCCAAATCCATAGGCATGAAATGGTATGGTATTTCAAAATATAGTATTTTGGTACTTCTTATATATATTTTATGTGCACATTGGGCAAACCATTTTACTTATTATGCCCTATAACTATTATTAAGCATTGTACCTGATGATTCTTGACTCTTGATGAAAGTATCTTTTCTTTTATGTACACTGAGAGCATTTGTACCAAGACAAATTCCTTGTGTGTGTTGTGGTTTGCTAACAGTCAGTGCAGACAGCAGCAGAGTCAGACAGTGAGGACAAAAGGGAACCGATCAGGGAGTCTGGGGAGGACTGGACAAGCGTCCTGCATCCAATGCAGGGATGGGGCCAGGACCATCTGGGAATGGGTGCTGCCTTTGGAGTCTTCAAAGTCTGGCAGCAGCAAAGCAGAGGACCCAGGGGAGCCTGTTCCCAGTGTGCATGTGCGAAGAGCTGCTAGAAGGTGAGAGCAGCTGAAACAGAAGGGGCGACTTGGGAGTAAGGCTGGGAAGTGATTGCCCCTCTCCTCAGGAATAACTCAGTGACGAACGCTTTGCAGGAAGCAAAGCAGTTCAATTAGATTCCGAGTCCTTCTTGAAGCTCTTTGTACTCTGGTTGGTTTTTTCTGATGCTTTGGGTGGGTTTTGTTACAATTACTTTGGAGACTTCTGTTTTTGTCAGCATTACCCAGTACNTCAATCCCACTTGGCCAATAAAGAATTCTATTCTATTCTATTCTATTCTATTCTATTCTATTCTATTCTATTCTATTAAAATAGCCTTGTGTGCTTGTGATCTGAAGTATGGTATGTATGTGTATTATTTCTAATGTGCATATCACAGTTATGATTTTAATTGCAAATTGAGTCATAACATTTGGGAAGTTCATTCACATGCAAACTCACAAAATTAACTCAGAACACACCATGCATGTAAATATTGAATTTTTTATTTAAAAAAAGCAACTTTTACCCAAAATCAGGCAAAGCAGACAGATTGAGTTGCTCACAGTATCATTCAGTGATCTATCTATCTGCCATCAGCTAGCTCAGTCTCTCAAATTTGCTTGCCATGAATCTGCACTAAATTCGCTTGCAAGCAAACCTTCAGTACTTTTCTCCAGGGGTGGGGGGTGAGCAGAGGTGGTATTCAACAGGTTCTGACCAGTTCTGGAGAACCTGTAGCAGAAATTTTGAGTAATTCAGAGACCAGCAAATTCCACCAGTGGTGGGATTCAAATTTTTTTACTACCGGTTCTGTGGGCATGGCTTGGTGGGTGTGGCAGAGGAAGGATACTGTAAAATCTCCAGTCGGAGGTGGGATTTGCTCTGAGCTACTCAAAATTTCCACTACCGGTTCTCCAGAACTGGTCAGAACCTGCTGAATACCACTTCTGATTTGCCCCACCCCCATCTATTCTCTGCCTCCTGAGTCCCAGCTGATCGGCTGGGTCTTCTTGTGTTGCCCTACACAGGAGAATGGAGCTGGAAAGCAGGTTAGTGGGATGGAGAGGGAATGGGATTTTGCAGTAACCTTCCCCTGCCACACCCACCAAGCCATATCTACAGAACTGGTAGTAAATTTTTTTTAATCCCACTACTGGGGCTGAGGGTGTAACTTCATTGAGAAATGAGTCCTTTTTCATTTTTGCAAAAAATGGCAGCACTAAGAGCCAGAAGAAGCTTCCTAAATGTTGTAGGTCAAGACCTGGCATGCATGCAATTGTTACCAAGTTGAATAATAGATATTAGGTTCAGCCCTTCAGAAAAACTAAAAAAGAGGAATTAAAATTGTTCATGAGAAGTAAGACAAACCTTAATGCTATTGTCTGGGAAATAGGCGAATCATTCCTGGTATGGGAGACTTTATTGGGGGTTTTGTTGTCTTTACTCAGCAATCCTTGGGGTATCAATTCCAAATATATTTAGAACAATTTAAATTTCCTGGGAAAGACAGGCTGACTAGTCTATACAGCCCTATATAGGTGCCTAGAGTCACTTTGCAGAATGAGATGGAATAAAACTAATCCTAGTTGTGTCCAGAATCATGACAACTTCTCAATAATCATCTCTCCACTCTCCTTCCCTGAGTAATAGAAAGCTTCTGGAATAGAAAAACAGCCCTTTATGGAAGCTATTTGATTCAAGACTATAGCACTATATACGGTGCTTATGGTCATACCTATTCATTTGCTAGTATTGGAGTTGGGAGACAAGCAAGCACATTTATGAGGCCTGGTTTTAAAGCAAGGTTTTTCAAATTTGGCAACTTTAAGGTGAGTGTGGACTTCAACTCCCAGAAAGCACTTATTTATCTCTTTTGCTACCTGCTTACCAACCTGAAGCTGCTACAGAGAATAGAATAGAATAGAATAGAATAGAATAGAACAGAACAGAACAGAACAGAACAGAACAGAACAGAATAGAATA
>BHFT01045271.1:0-14717 GCA_004320025.1 Laticauda laticaudata | reverse complement strand
TGGCATCCTCATGAAGTTTCTGGAATGCACGAGGGTCTTTCATTCCTCAGCTCCACCATCAACTGGTCATACAGTCCAAACTCCATTCTTTCTCACGATCATCCTCGGACCCACACATGAGTTCTTGGATGTCTCCTTCCTCTTCCTTCTGTGTTAAACCTTGATACCAGTCTGAAACAGTTTTTTGGTTGTGCTGATGATGAGCACAAGCATATCATATGGGACTGTTTTCAATCATCCATGGTGGAGAACATTGATTGATGTTGGAAGACCAAGAGCAAGCGGTGATGAGGTCTGTACACCACGGCTGCTGGACTCATACTTGAGCATCCAGATGATTTTCCTCCCCTTTTTATAGAAAATATTGATTGTCCGCTAGGTGTCCTTCTACATACTCTAGACATACTCCAGATATCCTAAATATACGAGATACATCCCCAGATACCAAACGTTTATTGTCGAACGTACAATACTTTTATATACGAGATGCATACGCTTACATCCTTTCTATTTCCGTGCTGCTAACGCTGTGTATACGTTCCGTTGTAGCCTTTTGTTTCTTCCCTCTTTCCGTTTTCAGCTGCAGCGGGATGTGAGTTGACGGTGATGGCCAGAGGATACAGAGAGGATACAGCGGACGTTTTAATGGATGATAATGGACCATAGAACATTTGTTGCCCGTATAATTTGTCACGGATTGTATTATCGTACATGGCGGAAAGTTCAATTCGTTCACAAATTTTTTCTGCCGCTTCAAACTTGTGTGGCGTGGATGAAATCGCATAGTGGTATGATGCTCGACAGATAGAGCATATGAAACACGTGTGCAATGAGTCACAAATGGATATGGCATAGCGTTTTGGATGGCAAGCTTTTTTTAACGTTTTACATCCTCTTTGCATCCGTAAGTGCAGTGGGACCGGGCCTTAATGCATATGTATACTGTCACTCTTTTATTACCTTTCTTCATTATATCCTGTAAAGCATTTGGCAGGAAAATAAGTCTCTTTAATTATCCTAGAAGCTTTAGTAGTTGAAAGTTCCAGGCTTAAATCACTTATTTCAAAATAAATGGAGGCCTAATTAGAGTCACAGTTGGATCACAGCCAATCAATAGCTGAGGAGAAATGTTAGAGGCAATTGGCAATATTAATAGTCCCTAAAATGGTAAAGGAATTATAAATCTGATTCACATATGTTATTTCAGATGGAATCATCTCCAGCAAACTTTTCAATGAAAGAGAAAAATAGCCTGCACTGAATCATTGCTTTATTAGTTCATCTCTCTGTTATGAGGAAAGGATATTGTACTGCAGTTTCCAACCAAGATGTCAAAGAAACACAAGTTGTTTTTGCTTAAAGATTTGAACTGTCCCCTTCACTGTGAGTACTTTAGGAAAAGACTTTCCCTTTTGTTAAGCTTCTATGAGTTTTCTCTTTCATTTCTTTGAACTATATAATGGTGCTGATCAAATAAGATGGCTGGGCTGACCATTTCTGCATTTTAAAAAGATTCTTCCTGATACAGAATGCCCATTCATGAGATCCTTGCAGAATACTGTTTTTTTAAAAAAACTTTTAGCCCTGTGATCCAATCTTCAGCTTAACTAGGAGAGCAAGAATTGAAAAGCAGGGGCTCAGAGGGACAGAGATAGAAAATTAGCAATAAGATATTAAAAAGCATTGATGATAGGAATGAGGAAAGGAAATATCATTGCTAATTAGAAAAAAAATTGAACTGAAGAAAGTTAATTAGTAATGAAATTTCTGACTAAATGATGAGGATTTTGAATACTGGCTTTATCAGCAGTTGAAATTAATTACATGCTCAGGAATGGAGGTGGCGAAGGAGAGATAGCAGTACTAAAACCTGGTTCAAATCTGTTGCTGTGGTGACTAGAGATAATCCTGTGGATGATTGTGATATAATTAACCCCATCTATGGATTTTCTTGATTCAAGAAGAGTAGTATGAGTTCAGTGTTCTGTTTTTTGCTTGTTTGTTTTAGTTAATTCCTCTCATTCTTTGACTCTTGATCATTTTTGGTGGAAATGCAGGGGGTTTTTTTGCCTACCACTTAACTCCATAGCTACTTACAGTTTTTCATCAGTTTTCCTCAATGCCGTTATCAACAACCTGAATTGAGCCAATGTTAGCTTCTAACACAGATCTGCTCACAAAATTTAGAAAGCAGGAATTGCAATAGCATATAAAATGCTAACTAGATTTGGTCAACTTATATTTGTGGTTTGGCTTCGTACTATGTTGTTCAGTATAATACCAATAAATACAAAATCAGTTAGATTTATACATATTTATCTCAACTTGTTTTCATCAAGGCTTGTTAAATAAATCTACCCCCCCCTCAAAATGGTGAGTACTTCTCCTTGGACAAAGTATGGCTGGACAGAAATCCCAGAAAGAAGTGCAGTATGCAAATTCTATACAGAGAGACAGCTGCTGAAAGCCGGAGTAACTTGAAAGTATACCAACCAATTCCCTTCTTACCTTTCTCTTAGTGAAAAGTTGAGAGGAAGCTTGGGTGGTGGTAGAGGGAGATGTACAGTAGCTTTGCAACAGTGCAGATGGTTGTCTGCAAATAACCCTGGGATAGAGGAAGAGAGTGTTAGAAACTGGGAAGTTTGGAAACTGTTATAAATAGTTCCCCCCCCCCAACCCCCAATTCCTTGTACAAAGTAAAACCAAAATGCCTTCACCATCTCTGCCTCTGTAAAGCAATTGTCTTTCTTAAAAACACACACATTCCAACTCTAACTGAAACTCTCAATCATGCTTATTTATGGGCAACCTTAAAGAACCTCCAACTTGAACTTTAGGTACAGTTAAACTGTGTATTCTAAGCTGCTTTTTTCCCAAATGCCCATCCTGCCAGCACACATTTTTTCTCATGGAGAAGAAATTGGTGGTACTTCAGGCTTGACCATACCATGAACCTATTCCTTTCACCAGCGTTCCTGAGATCTTTCTAACCTCCAAGGTTAGATACCTATCCTTTGACATAGCCATTTTCTGCCATAGTTGAAGTTCAAAGAGAGATCTCAGCACTTTGCCACAAACATTTATAAAGTGCCATCAGTTACAAGATCAGGAAAGAAAGGCATATGTAGATGATTCCAGTATTGAACTGAATGTTCTTTCTCTCTCTCTCTCTCTCTTTCCTTCCCTCCCCCCTCCCTCCCTCTCCCCCCCCCTCTCCTTAGATTTTGAATATTTTTAATTTTAATCATCTCAATTTTAATACCGATTTTCCTATTTTTAAGTACAGGTAGTCCTTGAGTTACAACCACAATTGAGCCCAAAGTTTATGTTGCTAAATGAAACATTTGTTAAGCCAGTTTGCTCCATTTCACAGCTTTTCTTTCCACAGTTGTTAAGTGAATCATTGCATTGGTTAAGTCAGTAACACAGTTGTTAAGTGAATCTGGCTTCCCCAGCTACTTTCTTGTCAGAAAGTTGCAAATGTGATCATATGACCCTGGGACCATCATAAATATGAGGCAGTACCAAGCACCTGAATTTTGATCATGTGACCAAGGGGGTGCTACAACAGTCATGTGAAAAACATTCATAACTCACTTTTTTTTAATGCTGTTGTAACTTTGAACATGACTATTCAAACTAAATGTTGTAAGATGAAGGAGGACTGTCTATACTTGTTTTCCTCTAGGAAAACCTATACTTGTTTTCATATATGTATTATTTCTTACTGACTATTGTATGGTACTCAGAGTGAGTTCTGGTAAGATAGCCACCTATATAAATTTGAGAAACAAATAAATACTGACTTTTCAGATCCTTGGAAAGTGTCCTTCACAAAGAGGATGTGGTGCAGTTATTTCCTCCGCCCTTCCCCCTCCCCCAGAGGTTTGTTCCTCCGAATGTAGGCAGAGTTATTTCTGTGTAGTCAGGTATAGGAACTTAAGCAGTTTTTACATTTTATAGTAATATTAATGTAGCTGTATGAGTACCTTTCATCACTGAGCTTTAAATTCCCTGTTATTATCTTCTGTAAAACCCAGCAATATTGCAAATGATTGTAAATAGTGTCAAGCAAGCTTTGAACCATTTAATGCAAATGAACTGTTAGACTCTATATTGCCATCAGTAGGCATAAAATATCCTGTCTTTTATTAAATAAAAAAGATCAGAACAGATAACCCAAACTGAGATATTACCTGAAGGCCCGGTCCCACTGGCTGACGGACGCAAAACGAATGCATAAAGGATACAGCGGACAAGCAAAATTTTGGGGATGGCTCCATCCGTTGTCATCCGCTCCAAAAATTGGTGAAAATTTGCATAAAAAGAATGGAAAAGAACGGATGTGGGTAGTATGTAGTGGGGATGTTAAACGGATGTTCAGTTCATTAGGAAGCCTAGAGGATGACAGCGGATGGAAACAAAGATGAAACATCCGAAAAGGGGTTCGGGGGAGAATTGCGAAGCGGACGCATAGTAGAAGGGGCGGATGCATTAGCGAATGAAGCGGATGCATCATGGACGCCTATAGGAAACAAAGGGGATGCCGCATGGATGTATATCGGATGCAAAGCGTTCACTGCACATGCGGGGAGTATGAATTGCGTCAGCTCCGCGGATATAAAAGGATGCAGCATGCCATGCAGTCAGCATACAGGGGAAAGACGTGCTGCCACATACATCTAGCAGGAACACCATGGTTTGTCAGTCAGGCAAGAAGAGGAAGCCCATGCCTACTCGTTCCAGTCCTGGCAAGAAGGCCAGAAAACCAGCATCCCACCCCCTGGCACTGACTCTGAAGCTGCTCCTGCTGCTTCTGCTTGCTGCTGCTGTGCTGGACCAGCCCCAAGGCCCTCAAAGCCCTGCTGCTGAAGGCTCTTGCTGCTCAATCCCCTGAAGGCCCTGCTGCTCATCCCCTGAAGGCCTGCTGCTCAGCCTCTGAAGGCCTGCTGGTCAAGCCCTGAAGGCCCTGCTGCCTCAAGCCCCTGAGGGCCCTGCTGCTCAAGCCCCTGAAGGCCTCCTGAAAGCCCCTGCCAGAGGGAGGAAGAGGCAAGGGAAGGAGAAGGGAGAGAGGAAACAGTACACCGTTTCTGAGGAGCATGAGGATGAGTGCTGAGAATGGCTGAAGGAGTACCTCTGGAGAAAGGGCCACAGACTGTATCGGGACACCAAGAAGAAGCAGGCAACTGTGGAGAGACAAGGCAGAGAGCCTGGGGTACACTGCAGAAGTACTTCTTGGATGGTGGAAGCACCATGCACACCTGGTTGGCAAGCTACACCTCAAAAATCACAGGCAGGCCGCTGTCAAGCTTTACTGACCGGGAGATGTACATCATGGCCAAGTGCAGTTCTTGGAGGGTGAGATCCGCCACTGAGGAGCAGCCCTCTGAGACCCCTCTCCCTCAGACAGCCCACAGACAGCCAGTCTCTTCCAGCCAGGAGCCAGGTACCCTGTCCAGGCAGGTGTCTTCAGAGGGCCCATGGCAGAACCCCCCAACAAGCCTGCACTCCCCATGCTTGCAGAACTTGGAGGATCCTGTGGGGGATGACACCCTGCTGTCACAAATGAGAGAAGCAGCAGCCACAGAGGCCACCCCACACCCCACCCCAGCTCCACAGGACACAGGCAGAGAGGCAGACTGGAGGGCCAGGACCACAGTGTGCTGTTGGAGATCAGGGACACAATGAAGACTAGCACAGAACTTCTCTCTCAGCTGGTCCACAGCGACATACCATCCTCAGGCCGGAAGCCCTTCATGCACCTAACGTGAGCCAGACCCTGAGGACCTGCCCAAGGGCCCAGTACCAGGTGATGAAGCAGAAAGATCACAGCACTTCTGCACAACCCTCAAGGCCCAGCTAAGCTGCACCTACAGTCGAGGTCTTCTCCTCCACCCGAGGCAATGTTACAGCCCTTCTACGGCTTTCAACGGCCCCCTCACCTACCAAGGCTACGACTACCAGGACTCCCACAGCAGAAGCATAACTTCCCAGTCCAGGCCCAGGTTCATCGCATGCCACAAGATACCACTCCTCACCAGCATGCAGACCAGACAGCCCCACTACACTCCTCCTTCCTCCACCCCACAGCCAAGCCTGTCAAACGGGCAATCTGTCATCAGTCTTGGGCCTGACATCTCAAGTCCTTGATGAGCGGGCCTCTCAACCTCACGGGAACTATGTCAGCTCTCGGACAGCTTCCTGAACAACACCATCCCCTGTTGTACCCTTGGGCCAAGCACCCCAATGGTGCCTCAGACCAGCACTCAAGCCACAGCCACCTCCACAGTCCCTGCCCGCTTAAACAGCTGAGACCATGGACATGACTCAGAGTGACTGAGAATCTTGTCAGAGATTGAGTTGTTACTTTGTTCAGTTTGTCTTTGCTTAAGACACTTTACTTGGTTCATTTGCTTTTTTAATAAAGTCATTAAAATTTACCTAAGACAGTTAATAAAGGTTATCTTTGCTTAACACACATAATACAGTTTACCTGGTTCATTTTGCTTATTTAATAAAGTCATAAAGTTAAGAAAGTTAAGAAAGGTTATCTTTGCTTAAGACACTTGGTTCATTTTTTAACTTTATAAAGTGTTGGTGAAAACTTTTGAAAAAATGGTTCAGCCTTTGCATGCTTGTGGGATAGATTAAAGGATAGCTGTGGGATAGATAAACCTCCAGTGCAAGCAAAGTGGGACTATATGGTCCACCATCCCAGCTGCCACACATATGGGCCTTTATTATCAGTAACAATTTATTCATTGATCAACACATTTTAAAATAAACACATGCTCTTTATTAATGCCCTATTCATTGTAGGAGCCGCTCAACATACATGGCACAATCTCATCAGTGTTATGCGACAGCCTCAAGGAAGCATCCATTAATCATCTATCATCCTGTCTTGCCACTCCACTGCTCCAGCTGGGGAGTTGCACCAGTGTCTCAGTAGGTTGCGCTGCTTCTTCCCTTCACATGAAGCTTTGTTGGGGCCTTGTATATCCACAGTGTCTATCAGGTTATGTCCTTGCCTCCATTCACCAGGCTCCATGTCCCCATTCCCTTGTTGATGGTGGACAAGTCTGTTCTGCAACACTGGGTGGCAGGTGCGCATGAGATTGTGCAGGATGCAGCAAGCTTCCACAATTGCTCCTCCACAGTCTCTGGTCATGCTGCATGTGGTGGAGAAGTATCTGGGAACCTGTTTGGCCAGGATGCAAAAGCGTTCTCCACCACCCGTCTTCCCCTGGACAGCCTGTAGTTGAAGATCCTCTCTTCACGGTGAGGTATCTTGAAGTGTATGGCTACGGCTTCATGAAGTAGGTTCTGAGGGAAAACGCATCATCACCAACGATGAAGTAGGGCACATCTTGTGTGTCATTGGGTAGGGGGTATGGATCTGGAAAACCCATGATTAGATTGTATTCCAGCCCATCCTTGAGGTCACTTGCGTTGTATACCTTGGCCATCTGAAGCTGACCCGTTGCCTGAAGCATCGATGTACATGAACTTGTAGTCAGCATCAACCATGGCAAAGAGGATGATACTGAAGAAGCCCTTTGTAGTTGTAATAAGTGGACCCTGAGTTGGCTGAGCTTTGCAGGGCCACATGCTTCAAGATACTACCATCTATGGGCTTCCAACGGTGTGGGGAAAGATCCACCTCTGATACCACTTCTCTGCAAGTTTTCTCCGCCTAGTCAGTGGTGGGGCACTTGAGGAGCTCCTCCACATATTCTTCATGATGGCCTTCACCACTTCTCTGACCACTTTGCTGATGCTGTTGTGTGGCACCCTCCATGCATACTGCATGTTTCTCTATGTGGTTCCAGAGGCCAGGTGCCACAGAGTCAGTGCCACCTTCAGTCCAGGGTCCAGGTTGGGACGGAAGTTGGTGCTAGGCTTGGTCAACCTGGGTCTCAGACGCTCTACAAGTTCGTCAAACATGGCTGGTGGCATCCTCATGAAGTCTTGGAATGCACGAGGGTCTTCATTCCTCAGCTCCACCATCAAACTGGTCATACAGTCCAAACTCCATTCTTCTCATGATCCATCCTGGGACACACACAACTCTTGGATGTCTCTTCTTCTCCTTCTGTATAAAAGTTGAAACAGTCTGAACAGGTTTTGTTTCTGTGATGAATGAGCGCAGCTGTCATACGGACTGTGTCATCATCCATGGTGGAGAACGATGGTGTTGGAGACCAAGAGCACGGGTGAAGAGTCTGGAGATCCAGATGATTTTCTCCCCCTTTTTATAGGAAATATCGGTTGTCCGCTAGGTGTCCTTCTACATACCTCTAGACATACTTCAGACATTCTAAATATATGAGATACATTGCCAGATACAAACATTTTGTCTGTTTTGAATCCTTTTTATATGAGATGCATACGCTTACATCCTTTCTATTTCCGTGCTACTAACGCTGTGTAGACGTTCCGTGTACCTTTTGTTTCTTCCCTCCTTTCCGTTTTTCAGCGCTGCAGCGGATGTGAGTTGAGGGATGGCCAGAGGATACAGAGAGGATACAGCGGACGTTTAATGGATGATAATGGACATAGAACATTTGTTGCCCGTATATTGTCACGGATGTATATCGTACATGCGGAAAGTTCATTCGTTCACAAAGTTTTCTTGCAGCTCAAAACTTTTTGCGTGGATGAAATCGCAGTGGATGGAATGCTCGGACAGATAGAGCATATGAAACACAGTTGTGCAATTGAGTTCACAATGGATGCATAGCGTTTTCCAATGGATGGCAAGCTTTTTTTAATGTTTTACATCCTCTTTGCATCCGTAAATGCAGTGGGACCAGGCCTTTAAGCATTCCTTGGAAAAAGGCAGACCAAAAGAGTTTAGCTGTCACGTTCTGTCCATGTACAGGATGGTTGTGATTTTATTCCAATTCTACGAAGAAAACCAGGGGGAGGGGCATCCCAGGTTCATCAAATCCATGAAATAGTTATTGTTGAAAACATTCTATTTTGAAGTACAAAACAGTTGTGCACAAAATTCATGAATAACTAGACAGTCTGTTACCCATCAGGACATCATTCCAGAAACATATCCTTACCTTAACTGAGAAACAGAATGACCACAGGTCGGCAAACATGCAGTGAAAATGGGAGTGACTTCTGATTGTCTTCCCCATTAACATCTTCTGGAGTGACTTCTGGCTTCCCCTTTAACATCACTTGTGGGAATGCGGCATGGAGTGTGAAAATTATGATCATATGACAGCAGCTGACTATTACAGTGTGGTGATGCTGAAATGACCACCACTTTGCCAAATTTCAATCCCAGATTTGGGGCCCAGATTTCTGATGCCTTCTTTAAATTAACTCATTGTCGATGCACTGTTTCACCCAACTGAATGTTAAAAACAGATGGAGTTTAGTAGTATAGGGATGCATATCCAGGTGTTAAAAATATACAACTTTATAAGTGTTGTGGATCACCAGCAGCCAGTGCAGACGGCAGCGGAATTGGACAGTGGGGAAGAGCGGGGACCAGTCAGGGAGTCTAGAGAAGATTCAGACGAGGGTCCTGCATCTGATGCAGAGATGGGACCAGGACCATCTGGGAGTGGGGTGCTGCCTCTGGAGCCTTCTGAGCCTGGCAGCAATGAGGCAGAGGACCCAGGAGAGCCTGTTCCCAGTGTGCATGTGGACAGAGTTGCTCAAAAGTGAGAGTAGCTGAAACAAAAGGCTTGACTCAGGAGATTGCCTCTCCCATAAGGAATAAAAATGAGGTCAAGATGACAAAACCTTTGCAGGAAGGTTCTGAATCATCCTTGAAGCTCTGTGTACTTTGGTTGGTTTTTCTTGTACTTTGGTTTAGTTCGATCGGTTCAAAATCATCCTTGAAGCTGTGTGTACTTCGGTTGGTTTTTCTTGTACTTTGGTTGGTTTCTTTTCTAGTTAATTTAATACTTCTGTTTTGGCAGCACTTCACAGAACTGAAAGGTTTGTGCTTATCTTGGGGGACTGTTTGAGCTTAATTCCAGCTGAGAATGAAAACAATTCCCAGCATTGCAAAAAAATAGGTTTGTTTTTAAAACAAGTTTGTGAATAATTACTGTTTACGAAGCCTGGGTCAGAACAATAATGTTCAGTAAGTATATAATTCCTAAATTTTATTTGGGTGTACTAGCAAATAACTAGGCAGACAGAGGATCAAGGATTCCTAGACTCTAGTGCATAAAGGCATAAAGCAGCTCTGTGTGAGGTTGTTTCCATGTTACACTTACAATGTCTAGAGCAACAAGTTATTTTGTTCCTGCTCTGACAGGAACATCTTTTTCAGTGAATAAGAGCCAGTTATTTCAATGGGAAACATTGATATAAGTGCCTCCTTCTTATTAGCAATGGCTTGTTGCGTGTTCCAAGTTAGTTTAGCCCCATCCGGAAGCTGAAGCTCTATGTATAGTAGTCCAATTATATGGTTGATGTAGGATGGTTGATGATTTTGCTGTTCTTCTCTGTTGGATAAAAGTAGTAAAAAGAATAAAAATCTGTTTTCACCAAACAAATTATCAAAGGAATTTCTCATCCTGTTAGTGATATGATAATCATGCTTGTTTTTTCTATAGAATCAGAGCTATTAAATGAAATTGTTTGGTCACAATTATTTGTAATTGGTTGTTTTATGATTTTGGATGTAAGGTGTAAAATTGAAAACATATCTGCTTGAAATTAAGTAAGCAATGTAAATGTATACAGAAATTAGGCTATATTTCTTTCCTCATTTGCATTTACTTTAACCTATTTACCATTTCCCTTTACTATTTCTAGTGAACTACAGAGTGCAAGGTATCTTCATTCTTCACCAACATTTCACATTCTAGTAAAAAGTTTTACTTAAGTTTAAATTTGAATAAATGCTGATAGAAATATTCTTGAGATTTTATAGTTCTTTATATGGCATACTATTGCGGCCTTTATTCTCATTAGGCTAAATTTAAATATAGAAGTATATATATGAATATATATGAAGACACTTTCAGCTAATTTCAAGCTACCTGCCCCTGAAGCAGTCATTTAGAAATTCCTCCTGGATATAAATCTACATTAAGAATGGCTCAATTTCAGAAAGTAGAAAAAGGCATGATAGGGTAACAGAAGAAACAGGATGGTAAATAGTTTCAGTATTTGTGCCTTCTATGCAAAGTGAGATGAGTTCTGATGAGATACAAAAAGATAAAGACTTTCTTGGATTGCATTTTACTCCAGGTGACTTCATGAACAGTTGGAAGTAGAGATTGTAAAGTGAATTAACTCATTGGTAGCTAATTGTAAAAAAGTATATTGAAAAAGATTACTTGTTTCCATTGCTAAGTTTGTGCAAAGACATTAGCAGTAGCTAAGAAAACAATTGCAAGGACTCTAAATCCTTGTGTTTTTAGGATCTTCACTGAACACCAGCTTAGATTTTTTAAAAAAAAACACCACATTTTCTCTTTAAGTGTACACTTAAAATCTGTCACTGAAATTATGTCAAACATTGGCCACTTCTGGAAGTAAAGTAACAGTTTAGATGGACCAGTGATCTGGTTTTCCAATATGAAGCAATTGCTGGAAAGCAATTGGTGCCCCTATTTTTTAGTTGTGTGAGTAAAAGAGAGTAACTTATCACCCTCTATCAGGGGTGGGATTCTACAGGTTTGCACCTATTCACTGGAACAGGTTGTTAACATTCTAAGCAGTTCGGAGAACCAGTTGTTAGAAGAAATTACTGGCCTAATCCTGTAAGGAAGGCAGGNTCCCCTCCTTTGCTGGTACTTTGCTTGTATGGAGTGACCATTCAAAGTTACAATGGCACTGAAATGTGACTTATGACCATTTTTCACACTTACGACTGTTGCAGCATCCCCACAGTCATGAGAGACCAGGCGAGGAGATGCGTGCCTTGATGTGAATGATATTGAGTTGGCCACACCCAGCCAGTCACATAACCACCAAGCCACACCCACCAACTAAGCCACACCTACAGAACCTGTTGTTAAAAAATTTGAATCCCATCTCTGCCCTCTATGAAAACATTACCCTCCAGATTTACAGATTGCAATTGGCCTATCTAGTTGCCACAACCTATTAATTCTATCGTAAAAAAAAGAGCTTACCATAAAAGAAACAACTTTTTCTTTTAACAGAACCAGAGGAATGTGAGAATATGACTACTGTATGTAAGAGGAAGACGTACAGATGACAAAGCAAAGAGTGTGTTGTGCATAAAATTTAGGCAGTTTCAATTGTACTATCATGGCCACCCTTTTAACTATTTTGTCAGAGACCTTTCGGCCAACATTAATTAGTCTCATGCAGGTGTCCAACTCAATTTAATTGAGGGCGGCATCAGGGCTGTGTTTAACCTTGGGAGGCCGGGGTGAGCATGGCCAGCTCGATGTCACTTGTGTTGGGGATACCTGTAGTGCCCCAAGCACTCTGCTAGTGAAAATGGGCTCCCGAGCTCTGTTTTCGGCTGTGACAGCCTCCTGCAACCCTCTGCCAGCTGTTTGCAGGGTGGCCCCGTGGGCCAGATCTAAGTACCCCATGGGCCAGATCCAGCCCATGGGCCTTGAATTTGATACCCCTGGCTTAATGCCATTTGAGAAGCTCTCGTGCAAAATGTGAATTCAGTAGAATCATCCTACTTGTTCACTAGCAACTAATATTAATTTTCAATTATTGGAAGCAATTTATGGTTATTTTCATGGGAATTGGTAGCTTTATCTTTTGGCTTAGAATAGGAAGGGACCTAGAGGTGTTTCTAGTTAATGCTACGTGCTGGGTCAGGAATTCTGGGAATCAGACTTTACAGGTCATAAAGGGGCATAACATAACAGTGCTACTTCAATCATGTTTAGTAGACATTAACACCCTACACCAGGGGTGTCAAACTCGATTTCATTGAGGGCTACATTAAGGTTTGACCTCGGGGGCAGGGGTGGGTGTGGCCAGGTGGGCATGGCCAGCTCAGTGTCGCTCATGTTGGGATGCCTGTGGTAGGCTAGCAAAAATGGGTTGTTGAAGTCCATTTTTGGCCACGATAACCTCACAACCCTCTGTCAGTGAAAATGGAGCATCTAGGCAAACTTGCAACAGACTGCTTATTATTTATTATTATTAAGGTTATTTTCTTTATGTTTTGCTTATGGATTTTCCATAGCCATCTTACCGTTAACAGTGAGAAACTTCTACTCTAGATAGATCTTTGTTTTGTCCCAGCAGAATTTTCCTTATTTATGTTAGATGAACCCTTGCAGAAAAAAATGAAGGTTTTTTTTTTTAAATGTATCTCAATTAGGGATATATTAGTGCAGAATTCATCAGGAGGGTAAGATGTGATAGTTTTACAAGACTGGTAACTGTGATCTTATTTTTGAAAAAAAAAGACAAATAAATAAATACAAAAGTATATATTTATATTAGTTTCTGACTATTTGTATATAAAGTCAACTAAAACAAATGTGAACAAGAAGGATAAGAAGGATAGTTGTAATTAAAAAGGATGAGAAGGATAAATTATAATTAAAATACATGTTGTTTTCCATGTTACTGTTATAGATGTTAATAAAAAATGAATTCTGCTTATTTAACCTTATTCTGTTGCAGTATATTTGAAGTGATGTATTCAGTATGTAATGATAGAAAATTGTGTCTGTGTGAATGCACTGATGTACATGGAGTTGGAAGAGATTCCTAAGGATTTATCTCATAGATAGTTCTGTATTTGTTGAACATTTATACTGGGCCATGTTTTGCATTATTTGTATCAAAATCCTTACTACCATCTTCACGAAAGCATTGGTTTGGTTATTTTAGAGTAGCAGATAAAGTAACTCATGTATATAACTTATTCAGTAATAAAATTCTTCTCAAGTGATACCACTTTAGCCTGTATCTGAAGTATCCATAATTGAAACCTTTTTCCATGGAATTATTTCTTTTATCTATAAGAATATATTTTGTACATGCTTTTTTTCATTCTGTCTATCAAGGAATATGCTTTCATGTGATTTTCTAACCTGCAATTGTATTATCTCATTTACTACTGTTTATGCATTGTGTTGCTATGGTTGTATTGCTTACTACAATATACTCTGAGAGTTTTTCTAAAACAAAAATTTCTACTCTAGTATATCTGAGGGTTAATTGTATTGTTTGTAAATTAGATTTTTTTCCCTTGACTTTATTTCTTCCTTTCACCTGGTTTGAATGTGTCAGCATGATGGTGATCCTACTGAACTGTGTTACACTTGGAATGTATCAACCCTGTGATGATATGGATTGCCTCTCCAACAGATGTAAAATTTTGCAAGTAAGTAGCTCCCTTTCTATAACGGGAATATATGACCTTCTGGTTGATATCTTGACATATATTCCATAACTCTGTTATGTGAACTAAAATCATCAGCAAAATCATGTGGAAACAAGGCCTATAACAAGCCAGCATTTTTAAAATAATCTGTCAAAATGTCAAATTTGCTATTCTTGCTATTCATACATCTGCTTTTGTGTTTTCTCTATATAAGATTAAACTATATTATCATGACTTTGAAAAAGTATTCACTTCTTTTTACTTTTTCCAAATGTGAATATTTCAACCAGTTAGTTATTAGAGCTTCTTGTGGATCCTGTTGATTGTAGTTGTGCTTTTAAAGTTGTAGCAACGTTTTGGCAGAATCTCATCTGCCATCATCAGGCTTCTGTATTGA
>BHFT01045269.1:0-35499 GCA_004320025.1 Laticauda laticaudata | reverse complement strand
GTGTTAGCCAAATCTTGGGACGTAAAAACAAATGGCATGGCCAGAATTAAACCGAATGCTCACGAGCCCATTACACACCTGTGGTCTCCAATCTTTATTAGAAGACACGAATTTCTCCTAACAAGCGAGATCAACGAGAAAGACGAGAGCATCGGAAGATTTCGTAGCAGCCCTAAGAGATATTGGAGGAGCCTGCAAAGTTTCTTCACATGGAGAAGTGGTCCTCGATTGAAGATGTCTTACTCTAAAGCAAGCTACTAAACAGACTGAACCATCACAGTGGCTGAGGCGCCATGCGCAGAAGCCACTGCCACTGAAGCAGCCAAGAAATCCGCAGCCCACCATGCAACAAATAAACTCAGAACCCACAGAACCTACTCGAGAAAAGAAGGCAGAAGAACACTGGAATTCTCACCTCCTTCTCTTTTTTCCCACCAATTTTCGTTCCGACTGGAGCCTATGTAATGTCCTTCATTTTCATCATCCATTTGGCTTTTTGGGGGTTTTTTGTTTGTGTTGTCGCTTGGGGATTGAGGTCTTCGTGGTGGGCAGTCAATGGTGCGCTGCTCTTTTGTGTTCCTTCTGGCTTCTTTTCTCGAGTTTGTTGTTCGTGGTTCTGAGTTTAATTTGTTCATGGTGGCTGCCGGATTTTCTTGGCTGCTTTCAGTGGCAGTGGCTTCTGCGATGGCCCCAGCCCACTGTGATGTTTCATCTGTTAGTAGCTTGCTTTAGAGTACAGCATCCTTAATCCGAGACCACTTTCTCCATGTGAAGAAACTTGCAGGCTCCTCCAATATCCTCTTAGGGCTGCTACGAAATCTCCGAGCTGCTCGTCTTCTCGTTGATCTCGCTTGTTAGAATTTCGTGTCTTCTTAATAGATTGGAGACCACGGTGTGTAATGGGCTCGGTAGCATTCGGTTTAACATTCTGGCCATGCCATTTTGTTTTACGTCCAAGATTTGGCTAACACCTTGGCCATCTTAAATACAGTAGGGCCACAATGTGTAAGGAATACGGCTCTCTTTCCTCTGGTTTGGTTATTTCTTGTAAACTCGTTGCTCTCACAGGAACATTAGGAAACGGTCAGTTTATGACTCCAATCTTCTTCGGCTGGGTTGAACGGTGCAGGTGGTGCATCGTTACCGCCCATTTTGGTTGCTCGTTCTTGTTGCGCATGCTTGGTCTCGCTCTTCTAAGATGATCCCACCTTGTCACATAGTGTTCTGTTCTGAGAATAGAAATACTTGAGACCAGTGTTCATCAAACAGCTCTTTTTATTTAATCTAACTCAGTGACTTCATAACAGAACACTGCCGGAGCTGCGGCAGCCCTTTTTATAGCAGTGCTCACGGCTTTGTGGCCAATGACAGTTAAGTTTTCCGCCATCAGGCGGTCAATTGCAACAGTACTTTATTAACCAATCCTATTATGGCCTGCTCGGCCAATCAGATTAGGGTATTAGGAGTCTTCTAATTCTTATACATAACACCTTGATCATGGCTTTCCACATAGTTTTCTTAAAATATTTGGCTAACCCTTATAATGGTCTACAGAATAACTCTTCCTGTTTAATATATAGTATAACAAACAGCCAAAATATTATAACATAAAAATCCTGGACCAAAGCTACATTATAAATCAAAAGAGAAAATAAACTGAATGTTTTTAATATTAAAATTTGTTTTATACCAGAGTGATAAAATATGTAAAGAATTGTGTTGGAAAATTTGTTGAAAAGCAATTATCAAGTTTTCCATCATAAGAAATCTTAATTATAAAAACAGATTAATAATTACAAAATATTCATATATATCTTACGATTCTCATCAGTAACAATTCTACTGAAAATCAGAGGATTGTACTTAATCATGCATAACTATTTCTGTAATATAATAAGTTGTTTAAATATTAAATTCACGGAAGTTTTATTTATTGTTCTATAGGGAACAAATAATAATATACACAGCATTTTGTATAGGAAAAGAGATTTTTAGTAAAAAGATTGATTTGCTGCCATTGTAAAGTATCTTAAAAGAGACTTTACATTTATGGTATTTGCAGTTATATTTAAAATGCATCAAGATTTTGATGACATTTCTTCTGCACAGTTGAGAGAGAGTATAAAGCTTAACTAGAGGGTGGCTATGGCAACAGCAGTGGGAATAAAGAAAATGATGTTCACATCTTATATGCTGATAGTCAGGATTTTCTTTTGTTTTCATTCAAAAGGGGACAGATAGCATCATCCACAAAGATGTCAGGAGGTGTATAAAAAAGAAAATATTGTGCTAAAAAAATATTTTAAACAGTCAATAACTTTTTCAATATTATACGATTTAAATATACTGTATGTCCCACTGTATAATATACAACTATCATGTTTCTCATAAAACACGACCACCCCCAAAGGCCAAGCACTGTTTTGTGTGCATGCAGTAAAATTAAGCCCTGCCCCCAAAATTTGCCCTATTTAAGTGCATGTGTGCGCCAGTTTCTCACATCGCTGCATGAAGACACTACAAGTAGTGAGGGAAAGGAGGAAAGGTTGGAGGGGGGGAAACTTGTCCCACTCCCCCATCGCCTGCGCAGGCGAATGGAACCTCTTCTTTTGGCAGCCGAAAAGAGCAAGTGATGTGCCTCATGCACCCTTGCCTACCTGTAACAGTCTCTCCAGCTACCTGGTAGCCATCCACCCAAAAAAGCCTGCCATCATTTCTCCAGTTGCCTGGCCATTGGCTGCTTCTTTTGCGGGAAGAGTGTGTGGGTGAGCGACCACCCCCAGCCATTTGAAGTACATGTTTGCTTATGTTTGTCCCAACCCATCTGGCCAGCGCAGCAAGGAAAACCTTTGCGAAAACATTATATGGTAGTCCTGGGTCAAATGATCCCTTGTGTGACTCCCTTTTTGCAAAGCGTCTTTCTTGCTGCACTGGTCATGTGGACAAACATAAACACTCAAAAAAACATTACATACTTCAGGCGACGTGGGGCACGTTGCTCACGCCACACACTCTTCATCTGAAAAGAAGTGGCCCAATGGACAGGCATGCTGGAGTGGAATGACAAGTAAAAAAGGTAATTTTGGGTGGACAGCTACGGTAGCTGAAGACACTGTTACAGTTAGCTCAAGGGTGTTGCAAAGCACATAGGTCGTGTCGCTCTTTAGCATACTCTAAGGGTGTGCAAAGCACATAGGTGTGTCGCTGTGTAAAGCAGCGGCCCAGTGCTAGGCGAGTGCATGGGTTGCGTCACTCACTTTTGGAGCTGTGGAAAAAGTTGCCCAGATGGCTAGGGGACGTGTAGGTCACGTCCTCGCTCTTTTTGGCCGTGAAAGTAATGGCCCGGTGGATAGGCGAGACGCATGGTGGGAAATAATACCACCCCTCGAAAAGAAGGCCTAGCTGTTTTTCAAGAGTCAAATAAAATAAGACCCAGTTTGTTTTATGAGAACTTTACTAAAGCAGCTACAAAATACCATACTACAATAAACAATACTTTTCATATCTATGCACATATGGAATTATTACTTTCATTTTTATCTGTCTTAATCTTAATGTGTTTTCATTAAGCAAAGGCTACACATTATTTCACTTTCCTCAAACATGCTTTGATTGCCAGCCCTCATGAAATTATCATAAAATCATTATGAGCTGGGGTGGCAGTGGCTTAGAATTCTGTATTGCAAGCTAATTCTGCTCACCTGCCAGGAGTATGATCCTCACTGGCTCTCGTTGACTCAGCCTCTCCATCCTTCTGAAGATTGGTAAAATGAGACCCAGATTGTAGGGACACATGCTGATTACTGTAAGCCACTAGAGAGGGTTATGAAGGCAGTATATTCTAAGTGCTGTTGCTATTATCAGTATTTATTTTATAAACTCATTTACAAAGGCAATCCAAAAGAATAATGTTGGAAATTTGACATTTCACTCCAAGCTGGTCAACTGCAGTGAATACATATACTACAGGTAGTCCTTGAATTACGACCAAATTGAGTCGCAAAATTTATGTTGCTAAGTGAGACATTTGTAATTGAGTTTTTTTTCTATTTTATTGAACGCTATTCTTGCCACAGTTATTAAGTCAATCATCAAAGTTGTCAGTTAATACATGATTGTTAAAATGAATCTGGGATCACCCAGCTGACCTTACTTTTTCAGAAGGTGCAAAGCTAATCAACTACTCAGCACACTGCAATTGTCATGAAGTATGAAACAAGTTGCCATAGCATCCAAATTTTGATCATGTACCATGGAATGGTCATAAAGGTAAAAAATAGACATGTTCACTTTTTCCAGTGCAAATGCAACTTTGAATGTTTCACCAAATGAAAGAGGACCCACCTGTAATATATATATATAGCATTTCCAAATTCACAATTTTAAGATGTGTAGAATTACGCTTAGATTTCCCCAGCAATCCATGCATCCAGTCCACACATCTAAAAAATGTCTGAGGTTTGAGAACACTTTACATAAGAATGGGAGCCCTATCAAATAATAAAGACGAAGTTATACTGTGTAATTTTAGTGCATCATTTAAATATAAAATAAAATAACATCCTTGAGCAGATTTAGAAGATAACTCCACACCTCCCGGCCTTCAAAAACTAATTGGCCATAGCCTATGTTCATGAAATTGTAATTATACTATACCATAGTCTATTTATTAAAATTTTTGAAAATACACGACTAAGTTTCAACCCGAGGGAAATTTGATTGCTGCTCCTAATAAATTGCAGTGGGTAAATAACTTTCCTCGTACTGCTTAATATACTGTTGACAGAAATGGAATTTTTGGGGGTGCTTGTTTATGACAAAATGACATAATTACTGTATTTATAGTAAAATATGTTTATAAGTAAAAAAGAATTCATTTTTTAAAATGCAAATAATTTGATATACAGTGTGGAAACAAAAGTATAAGGATAATTAAGATGCAATCTGTGCAATCAATGTGCAATCAAAACTGTGCAATCAATAAATAAACGCTCACCCTATGTCATTGGCAAAGTGCATAATAATTTTTCAAACAGTTTATTTAATAACTTCATTATAAAGAGAAAATAATCAAATTTTTAGCATAAACTCACTGAGATGTGAGTTCTATCTTAAACTTTTATATTATATTATTATGAAAAGAAGAACACTGAAAAGTTCGGATATAATCTGTTAAGAATGTTTCTGATAATTCGTGCACGTTTACTCAGATTATTGTTGAAAAAAGGGACTTTCTTAAGTGTCATCATAAAGATTTTACCTCCAGGTATTGGGCATATCCAAACAATGTTGGAATAAAGATGTTCATTTGATTCACTAGATTTATTATCCACATCCCCTATAGGCATTTCATTTGAGACGTTGACAAATACTACATGTAATACATACATACAACACACACATGCATGCATACAAACATAGTGACAATACAGCACATATTCCTCAATTTTATTCTCACAAGAGCCACCATGTAAAGTAGTGCTTGCTTGAGAGTATTCACCTAGTCAAATTAGGTGTGAACTTTACTTAGGTTGGTGAGACAAATTTGAAACCAGTCTCCTGCATTAAGCCGCTGCAAATATTAATCACTTGGAACAAGGCTTTCACAAACCAAAAATGATTATCAGCTTTCATAATAAACTATACAGTTTTGATATGTGCTTGTCTCAAGGTTTCTCCGAAAATAGACCATGAGTTCTGGTAAAGTGATTCTCTGCACTTATCGAACTGGGATTCTTGGCCATCTTAAATACAGTAGGGCCACAATGTGTAAGGAATACGGCTCTCTTCCTCTGGTTGGTTATTTCTTGTAACTCGTTGCTCTCCAGGAACATTAGGAAACGGTCAGTGTATGACTCCCAATCTTCTTCGGCTGGGTTGAACGGTGCAGGCGGCGCATCGTTACCGGCCATTTTGGTTGCTCGGTTCTTGTTGCCGCATGCTTTGGTCTCGCTCTTCTAAGATGATCCCACCTTTGTCACCAGTGTTCTGTTCTGAGAATAGAAATACTTGAGACCAGTGTTCATCAAACAGCTCTTTTTATTTAATCTAACTCAGTGACTTCATAACAGAACACTGCCGGAGCTGCGGCAGCCCTTTTTATAGCAGCTGCTCACGGCTTGTGGCCAATGACAGTTAAGTTTTCCCGCCATCAGGCGGTCAATTGCAACAGTACTTTATTAACCAATCCTATTATGGCCTGCTCGGCCAATCAGATTAGGGTATTAGGAGTCTTCTAATTCTTATACATAACAACCTTGATCATGGCTTTCCACATAGTTTTCTTAAAATATTTTGCTTAACCCCATTATAATGGTCTACAGAATAACTCTTCCTGTTTAATATATAGTATAACAAACAGCCAAAATATATATACATAAAAATCCTGGACAAAGCTACATTATAAATCAAAAGAGAAAATAAACTGAATGTTTTATATTAAAATTGTTTTATACCAGAGTGATAAAATATGTAAAGAATTGTGTTGGAAAATTTTGTTGAAAAGCAAATTATCAAGTTTTCCATCATAAGAAATCTTCTTAATTATAAAACAGATTAATAATTACAAAATATTCATATATATCTTACGATTCTCATCAGTAAACAATTCTACTGAAAATCAGAGGATTGTACTTAATCATGCATAACTATTTCTGTAATATAATAAGTTGTTTAAATATTAAATTCACGGAAGTTTATTTATTGTTCTATAGGGAACAAATTAATAATATACAGCATTTTGTATAGGAAAGAGATTTTTAGTAAAAGATTGATTTGCTGCCATTGTAAAGTATCTTAAAAGAGACTTTACATTTATGGTATTTGCAGTTATATTTAAAATGCATCAAGATTTTGATGACATTTCTTCCTGCACAGTTGAGAGAGTATAAAGCTTAACTAGAGGGTGGCTATGGCAACAGCAGTGGGAATAAAGAAAATGATGTTCAACATCTTATATGCTGATAGTCAGGATTTTCTTTGTTTTCATTCATAAGGGGACAGATAGCACCATCCACAAAGATGTCAGGAGGTGTATAAAAAGAAAATATTGTGCTAAGAAAATATTTTAAACAGTCAATACTTTTTCAATATTATACGATTTAAATATACTGTATGTCCCACTGTATAATATACAACTATCATGTTTCTCATAAAACACGACCCACCCCCAAAAGGCCAAGCACTGTTTTGTGTGCATGCAGTAAAATTAAGCCCTGCCCCCAAAATTTGGCCCTATTTAAGTGCATGTGTGCCCAGTTTCTCACATCGCTTGCATTGAAGACACTACAAGGTAGTGAGGGAAAGGAGGAAAGGTTGGAGGGGGGGGAAACTTGTCCCACTCCCCCCATGCGCCTTGCCAGGCGAATGGAACCCTTCTTTTGCAGCCGAAAAGAGCAAGTGATGTGCCTCATGCACCCTTGCCTACCTGTAACAGTCTCTCCAGCTACTGGTAGCCATCCACCCAAAAAAGCCTGCCATCATTTACTCCAGTATGCCTGGCCATTGGCTGCTTCTTTTGCGGGAAGAGTGTGTGGGTGAGCGACACACCCCATGCCATTTGAAGTACATGTTTGCTTATGTTTGTCCCAACCCATCTGGCCCAGCGCAGCAAGGAAAACCTTTTGCAAAATCATTATATGGTAGTCCTGGGTCAAATGATCCCCTTGTGTGACTCCCATTTTTGCAAAAGGTCTTTCTTGCTGCACTGGTCCATGTGGACAAACATAAACACTCAAAAAAACATTACATACTTCAGGCGACATGGGGCACGTCGCTCACCCACACACTCTTCATCTGCAAAAGAAGTGGCCCAATGGACAGGCATGCTGGAGTGAATGACAGCAGGTATTTTGGGTGGACAGCTACCGGTAGCTGAAGTAACTGTTACAGTACTCAAGGGTGTGCAAAGCACATAGGTCGTGTCGCTCTTTAGCAGTACTCAAGGGTGTGCAAAGCACATAGGTCGTGTCGCTGTGAAAGCAGCGGCCCAGTGGCTAGGCGAGGTGCATGGGTTGCGTCACTCACTTTTGGGCTGTGGAAAAAGTTGCCCAGTGGCTAGGGAGACGTGTAGGTCACGTCGCTCGCTCTTTTTGGCCGTGAAAGGAATGGCCCGGTGGATAGGCGAGACGCATGGTGGGGAAATTAATACACCGCTCGAAAAGAAGGCCTAGCTGTTTTTTCAAGAGTCAAAATAAAATAAGACCCAGTTGTGTTTTATGAGAAACTTTACTGAAAAGCACTACAAAATACCCCATACTACAACACACAATACTTTTCATATCTATGCACTATGGAATTATTACTTTCATATTTTATCTGTCTTAATCTTTAATGTGTTTTCATTAAGCAAAGGCTACACCATTATTTCACTTTCCTCAAACATGCTTTGGATGCCAGCCTCATGTAAATTATCATAAAATCATTATGAGCTGGGGTGGTGCAGTGGTTAGAATTCTGTATTGCAGGCTAATTCTGCTCACTGCCAGGAGTATGATCCTCACTGGCTCTCGGTTGACTCAGCCTTCCATCCTTCTGAGATTGGTAAAATGAGGACCCAGATTGTAGGGGACAACATGCTGATAACTGTAAGCCACTTAGAGAGGGTTATGAAGCAGTATATGTCTAAGTGCTGTTGCTATTATCAGTATTTATTTTATAAACTCATTTACAAAGGCAAATCCAAAAAGATAATGTTGGAAATTTGACATTTCACTTCAAAGCTGTCAACTGCAGTGAATACATATACTACAGGTAGTCCTTGAATTACGACCACAATTGAGTCCAAAATTTATGTTGCTAAGTGAGACATTTGTAAATTGAGTTTTTTTTCTATTTTATGACCTTTCTTGCCACAGTTATTAAGTCAATCATCACAGTTGTCAAGTTAATGACATGATTGTTAAATGAATCTGGATTCACCACTGACCTTACTTTTCAGAAGGTTGCAAAAGCTAATCACATCACTCAGCACACTGCAATTGTCATGAATATAAACCAGTTGCCAAGCATCCAAATTTTGATCATGTGACCATGGGGATGGTCATAAGGTAAAAAATAGACATGTCACTTTTTCCAGTGCCAATGCAACTTTGAATGTTCACCAAATGAAAGAGGACCACCTGTATATATATATAATAGCATTTCCAAATTCACAATTTTAAGATGTGTAGAATTTACTCTTAGAATTTCCCAGCAATCCATGCCATCCAGTCCACACATCTTAAAATGTCTGAGGTTGAGAAACACTGTTACATAAGAATGGGAGCCTATCAAATAATAAAGACTGAAGTTTATACTGTGTATATTCTTAGTGCATCATTTAAAATAAAATAAAATAAAATTCCTTGAGCAGATTTAGAGATAACTCCACACCTCCCGGCCTTCAAAAACTAATTGCCATAGCTCTATGTTCATGAAATTGTAATTATACTATCAGTTCTATTTTAAATTTCTGAAAATACACGACTAAGTTTTCAAACCCAGGGAAATTTGATGCTGCTCCTAATAAATTGCAGTGGGTAAATAACTTCCTCGCTACTGCTTAATATACTGTTGACAGAAATTGGAATTTGTGCTGTTATGACAAATGACATAATTACTGTAATTTTAGTAAAATATGTTTATAAGTAAAAAAAGAATTATTTTTTAAATGCAAATAATTTGATATACAGTGTGAACAAAAGTATAAGGATAATTCAAGATCCTTTCAAAATAAACTATGCTGAGGCCATACTGTGCAATCAATAAATGAAACCTCACCCTATGTCATTGGCAAAGTGCCATAATAATTTTCAAACAGTTATTTAATAACTTCATTAATAAAGAGAAAATAATCAAATTTTTAGCATTAAACTACTGGAGATGTGAGTTCTATCTTAAACTTTTATATTATATTATTGATGAAAGAATGACAACGAAAATGTGATATAATCTGTTAAAATGTTTCTGATAATTCTGTGCACGTTTACTCAGATATTGTGAAAAAAAGGGACTTTCTTCAAGTGTCATCTAAAGATTTGTACCTCCAGGTATGCTGGGAATATCCAAACAATGTTGGAATAAGATGTTCATTTGATTCACTAGATTTATATCCCACATCCCCTATAGGCATTTCATTTTGAGACGTGTGACAAATACTACATGTAATACATACATACAACACACACATGCATGCATACAAACATAGTGACAATACAGCACATATTCCTCCAATTTTATTCTCACAAGAGCCACCATGTAAAGTAGGCTGTGCTGAGAGTTATCACCTGAGTCAAAGTTAGGTGGTGAACTTCTACTTAGGTGGTGAGACAAATTTGAACCAGGTTCTTCCTGATTATAGCCCTGCATATTAATCATTGTAACAAGGCTTTCACAAACCAAAAATGATTATCAGCTTCATAATAAACTATACAGTTTTTGATGTGCTTGTCTCAAGGTTTCTCCGAAAATGACCATGGAGTTCTGGTAAAGTGATTCTCTGACTTATCGAACTGGATTTATAAATGGAAATGAAGAATCACTTCCTCAAGACATGAAGTGGACTCAATATAAGTTTCATCTTGCTTTACCTGCAGCCAATCACTTCAGCTTGGCTGACTATGTCCACCTCTTCAAAAGTATGCTTTTGCAGATTAATTTTCAAAGAAACTGAAGCACACACAGTATTTGAAAACTATCTACATTTGGAACACATCTCTCCATTTTGGTGCCTTCCAGATGCCTTGAAATACATTTCCCAAAATCCCCTTTCAAGGAATTAGTAGCCATCCAACTGAATCCTAATCTTACATAGGATAAAAATTTATATCCAGTTCCCTCAGATTTGATCCAGCAATGGCTCTCCTGCCCACATTTTTTTCTTGTTATCTTCATTGGAGGAGAGAGAGGCTATAATGTTTATAATGGATTTCTGTCATTCAAGATCATCTCTCTTATGCTTCTCATTTCCAATGTTTTAAATTCTTTATTGTAATATCTTTTGTTACATGAAATTATACAGAGCTTTTAAGAATAAGGAAATATGGTCTTTCTAAAAATAATGGGAACAGAATATTTTTAAATATGTCCCATATTTTTCCAAAAGATAAATAGTTCTTGTAGAAAGTTTTCGTGGGTGAGGGGGAGATAAATGGAAATGTTAATCCTAAATTTGCAAAGGATGTTGCTGTTTTAATTATCTAAATTGATTGTCAAAGAAGAAATATCAGCTAAAGAAGGTGGCTTTCTATTCACTGCTGTTAGATGAGCAATACAACTTGATTAAATTTGGTCCAACCAGAGCAAACATGTAATTTCTTTCAGCAATTATATACCATATGAATGGACTATATTTTAATTGAAGGGGATTTGTACCTAAAATATTTTCTAATTTGTTATTATTTGGCATTTAAAGTTAATGCATGCATTGTATATGCCATTATTATTACCAATCATGCTTCCCATAAAGTTTATAGCCTTCTTTAGTAATAAATGTAGCCATAAAATTCAAATGGGTTCTGAATTCATCTCTGCTGAATGATCAAACTGCTGGATTAATGGTAGTGGTAGAATTTTTTCATATCAAAAGGGATCATTGCCTTTAGTGTGGGATAAAGCAAAAACTTATTTGAGATCATATGATTGCATAAGAGGAAGCAAACATGTCCCGCAAAGCTGTGATAAAGAACACTTATTGGAGCATGACTGCACAATTGAAGCACCCATTGTAGAGTAACAACTGAGGTTTCCAAAACAGAATTATTGTTTCTTACCAGGTAATGACACTGGAAAAAATTAATCTAGTAGGCTATTCGCATTCTATATATGGCAAGTTACCGTATATACTCGCATATAAGCTGACTTTAAAATGCAATTATTATTTTTTTCAAATTTGGGGGTCGGCTTATACGCGCATAAATCTGATCTCACACAAATGACATGACGACATGACGCCACTTCTCAGATCATGCAATATCATTGATATCACCATTCAGTCATACATACATACAGCACATTTTTTTACTCTGGGAGCCTCCATTTTGCTTTTTCTACCACTGGATCATAACACGCTCTGATTGGTTAGTCATTNGTCGGCTTATATGCGAGATCGGCTTATATGCGAGTATATACGGTAATTTGTGCCAGACCTAGCTAGTATATGGACAGGAGACCATCAGGAAAACGGAATATCTTAAAGACATTTGTAAACCATTGTTGTCGATAAGAAGTACATGGATACTTCCACGCAATCATCAGGACTGAGTCAACACCAGGGAATCTTATCAGTTTTTATAGTAATAAAAATTGCACCATGTAAATCCTGCCATAAATTTTGAGGAAAAGCCTGCTTAGATTCAGTCAAAATTAACCAGTTTAAGTTTTAATTTAAATTTGTATTTTTTTAATTCTACAGATTTCTTTTTACAAAATTTACAAGACCAACAAATATCATAGGACCAGGTTACTAACCTCACTTCACTGCTATAAAATCTAAGGACTTACAATATGTTCCTAGCTGTGGTGGATTACCCGATTACTTTAAAGAGGATGTTACTTTTTATTTTCCATTTTAAAATAATTAAACAATGCAATGTTTTCTACAACCCTTACAGTTAGTTCGTTTATTTAGAAGTCTGGATGAGGTGGCTAATAATTCTTCTATGATATATTCCAATTTTAGAACATTCCTTTAATAATTTGGGTATTTTAATAGCTACTTTGTTCCATCTAATTATTGTGCTTTCAGTTCAAGGTAGATTTATAAGGATTTATTTAAATAACATAAAGAGTTACTACTAATGGACAGTTTAAAAATTAAATGACATATAGTCATTAAGAAATTGTGTTTTATTTCTTCTTCATGAGATAATCTTATATTTTAAACAGACAGAACCAATAGTTAATATTTTTGGTTGCTGAGAAAACCCTTAGTTTGTTTCATTTATACAAATTTCCATGGGATTACCAATGGTGTGTTTATTTGTATCTATGGTAAACCTCAAGGATATTCTGTGTGTCTTTTAGAATCTTTGTACTTCACGATGTTGACAATATTAATGGCATTATATCTAAATATAAGATACTATTGCATGCAAATAATGCTTCATGTTTGGACAATAAGATAGACTTTCTGTGTTATTCCATTAGCACAACAGCTTGGTATTTTATCTGCTTAATCCAACTTTTCATTATTTATACTGATATGTTTAGGGCTTGGAGTTGGGCTTAAGTTGTGTTCCAATTAATTCTTTAATTTGAATAACTTTGGAGGGATGATTTGTAATTTTTTTTTATAATTCAGTAAGATAAATATTTAACCTACGAATATGAACTTTTCCAGTATTCTACAGTTATTACTCTTCTGCTATTGTTTCCAATCATTTTTTAATTTTTTAACTTAAATGGTTGTTTTGTAGATTAAATGACTAGATGATAAATAATAAAGGACCATTTCAAAACTTTTTTTTAACTGTGTATTTCTTTCCTTCACTTCTGCAACTTTTCTTCACAATTGTAACTAATTTGTCATTTTTGGGTGTCTACAGGTGGTCCAATGATGCCAAAACATGTTTATCGCATGACATTTAGATGCAACCATTTCTGTGATATCATAATATGTTATTCTTTCAGCATTATAGCTTGATTCAACACCATTACCGTTTCCACATGAGCAAGAAGTGACAAATTGGAGGCCAATTTCCTTCGTTTTGTCTTCTGAAAGCAGATTAAAAGATTATGCATGGAGAAAATTAGGAGAGGAAAAAAATGTCAAGAGAGGCTTATTTTAAAGAGAAATAACTACACTATCTATTATGCATTTTAAGGCTGGTTTTATAGAGAGATGCTTTCTGAACTACACTGGAGTGTGACAGGGAAACAGGGCACTGTTTAATTTTCTGAGATAAATCTGCAGTATCGCCAGCTTAGAGGAAACAATATGATTTTGGTAATTCCTCTAACTCATGTTAGAAAGGTAAAAATGCCCTGCATGTAATCAGAAGCACTTTTTCTATGGTCCCGTGGGTTGGTAAAATTGTTTGCTGTTAAGTCTGAGCATAATTTATGGATGTTTGCTAGGATACAATTTATGGAAATGTAAAGACTAAAAAAGGCAAACAATATTCTGTTGCCTTAGTCCCAACCACTGTGTGGCTGTAATTGCTCCCAGGCAGACTGCATGCCGCTCCAGTTTAATTTTTAAAGTGCAGACTATAAAGTAAACTTGTAGCCTTAAACATAATCCTTCTTTTCCCAAAAATGTTTTTGCATCCACGTTAAGTATTTCCAGGAAACAAAACAAAAATTGTCAAGTTGGCTCAATGTGCTTAGTTTGAAAATATACTAGAAAGGATGATAGAGACCACTCTAACCTATGCTTTAGAAAATGGGTATTTTATTACTGATCACGCAGCCATTTTGTGATAGCAGGAAAGAACAATGAAACTCCAACAATATTTTGGTGTTTTTTTTTCCTAATGACCAGCTGAATTATAAATATGGAAGAGTAAAATTATTATTTTTAACTCATTTTTATTAGACAGTAAGACAAAGTCTGCTAGTACACAAAACTGAATCAGAAAACAGGTAGATCAATGACAAACATCACACTGGATTCCAGAGTTCTCAGGTGTCACAAGGCGAGTCATAAAGTGCATCTTTTTAAGCCTTCCAGTATTATTTGGTATTTTTTATTTAACCAAGGACTCAAGACATGTGGGAACCAAAGCTTACTTATAACTTTAATTCGCTACTTGTAACAAAAAAAAAAAAGTCAAATCACACTCCATGCAAAGTCAGCTAGCTTAAGGCTATTTGAGAATGTATCTACCATGTATTGTAGCTCATTCCATGTAATGATTCTAAATATCATTTAGAATCAACAAGGCTTGGTCAGACCAAAATAGGTACTGTTGTCTTGGAACTTTTATATTTGAGAAGCATCACCTTATCCACTACATTTGGAGATTATGTTGCTTTGTTGCTCTTGCTGTTGTTGTGACATCACACTCTTGTTTGACTTACTCAGAAATTTCAATTAGAGACCCTATTTAAAATAATGACTTTCTAGTCTAAAAACCAGGAAACTGAAAATTCAAGGCTCCCCTTAGCCATGAAAGCCAGTTGGATAACTCTAAACCAGCCTCTCCCTCTCTTTCAATTAGCCCAATTGTTGCTGCAGAGGAAATATGGAAAAGGAGTATTATAGGTACATTTGCCACCTTAGTTAAAATTTAAAACAGCAGAGCAAAATCAAATAATTATGTTATTTTTCAATTTGCTGCATAAAGTAACATCTACTAAAATAATCCTTCTGTTATTGATGTACAGTTCTTTATGTTAAGTATACAACTAAAAGTTACAGATCAAAGCACATCACAACTTTAGAATAACACAGTAAAAATATGATAACATCAGAAGCAGTTTCTACAAGAACCGCACAGAAACTTCCACCTCCTGAATCAGAAGACCAGAGAAATGTAGAGTTCTTACAGCCACAAGTTATTTACAAAGATAGCAATAATTTATTGGTGTTTGAACAGTAATTAGAATTGAAAATTATGCAAAAATTTTGTAATTTCTCTAATAAAAGTATCTGCTTCTTGGAGTTGTGATTACAATATTGTATCAAAATAATGGATCAGGATGAGCATACATGATATCATTAATGCATTTTACATCTTGCTCCACATTGCTAGAACAATTAATGCTAAATTGCTTCAACTATAATTGAATATGTTAAAAAATGAACGTCGTGTATTGTAAAGCAGCCCTTAAAAACTATAAATATATTACCACATTTTTGTATCTATGACCACTATTTGTAGGAAGATTTCTTAAAGTCACAGAGTACATCTTGATGTCTGTGTTTGGATGTGTGTGTAAATGGTATTTTGCAAACAGTGCAGCAATAAACAGGAGCTGAGTAAGACAAAGTCATATTAGATTGAGTTTGGAGATAAACATATAATGTGATTTATTGAAACTTTTTCAAATGGCTTCAAGTCTGTTGAACCCTTATAATATCGGGATGGATTTTAGGTAACAGATAACTTGTGGCATATATGGCAGCACGAAAACTTTAT
Organism: Laticauda laticaudata; assembly: GCA_004320025.1. Classification (NCBI taxonomy): domain Eukaryota; kingdom Metazoa; phylum Chordata; class Lepidosauria; order Squamata; family Elapidae; genus Laticauda; species Laticauda laticaudata. Next base: position 19,438 of record BHFT01045269.1, on the reverse strand, counting down.
AAAAGCAAATAACAATTCAGAATCTCAAAGGTGTTAGTAATATATAAGCAAAAGTTCTGTTCTTTGCATCCCTGATGATTTTTTTGCACTGCCTTCAACCCGCACATTCTCCAATTCTGATAGAAATATTAGTTGCCTGCCAAGAGCCCCATTAATCCTAGCCCATCTTCAGGGCTGAAACACTGCAGTACCCTGGTCACCAGTAGCAACCAGTTAATTAGGTCTGGTGCCTGGGAGAGAGAAAACTATGCAATATTTTCCTTCTCCGACACAGAACCAAGGAGCAGGAAAAGCTAAAGAAGCTAAGTTGCTCAAGGCAATCTTGCCAATATACAAACAGGATGTAAGCATGAAAAACTCATAAGGTTACAGTCACCCTGTGCTTTGATAGGAGAAATGGATCAGTTTGGCAATTTGATACATGTGCCAAAATAAAAAATAAAAAAATGGTGGCTTAGTACAATTTAGAATGATACAAAACTATTAAACAGTGCCCATTAGTTGATTAAAAAATTGATTGGCACTTCTGCTTTCTTTTAAGCAGAATTATAAGTTTAATTTAATTCTTTTTGTGATATTGTGAGACTTACTGGATATTGTGTGACTCATTAGATATTGAACAACAGTAGTATCCTTCCTACACAAGGCCAACTTTTCATAAATATTAATATACAAAAGAGAATGTAACAATACTGAAATCTCATAAAATTTGGCAATTTTATATAACCTAGGTGTGAAGATTCTTTGCTTACCAAGAACCAAGGACACATCACAGTATACCAAATCTGTACATAGTGCTTCATTGAAAACACACCTTCCCCAACAACAGGCTATTGTTCTGGGACAAGGCTACCCTTCTAGCCTCTGCAAGGTGATGTTTCTATGTACAAGTGTCTTTAATAACTCAAGTCTTTTATACTCAATTCAAACAAGAGTCTCAAAGCCTATAAAGTAGCCAGAGTACAACCTTTGCCTTTTTCCAAAAGTTCAGATGAAGTGCTGTTTGGTTGTGTTTCCTTTTCTGGTTGCTATCAAACTCCTGGCAAAGCTCTAAGTACTCCAGACAGTCCTCCTTACCCAGAGGAGTAATGCTGCTCTGGGTATGCTGATCACTGTAGCTTTTGGTCCTGGCAACTGAATGACAGTCTTCTTGCCTGTTTGGAATAGCTGCCAATATCCAGGAGTCACCCATATGTATGCCATTTGTTTATCATCTTTCTTCCTGTTCACACCCATTTTCTACTCTGTCTTAATGTTTGCTTTTCTAAGCTAAGAGCCCGGGTGGGATGAGGCTGCTTCTGGATTTCAGCATACAGGGTGTGGCTCAATTATCATAGGCAGCTGCAACACTGGCTTAGATGCTGAGTAAAGTTTTGTATGAATGTGTGAACTGCATGAGGGAAATAAGAGATGGGAAGTATTTCTACATGACTGTAGCTACTTTAAAAAAAGCAGACAAAAACTTCAATTTTACTTTCTCACATAGTATGGTCCATTATTTTAAAATTTTAATTTACTTTGGCGGAGGCCTGGTTGCACTCCAGACACTACTTTACAAATACAAATAGATTTCATGATGCAAACCTGCTTAACATAATATATGGATGCATGATTCCCAACATAGAATGGGCGTTGGTAGAAGTTACCCTTAATGCCCTTTCTATTTATGCTGCGAGAGAGCCCAGGATGGGTTGACTCCTTCCTATGGCATCATTTAGCTGAGTCTGTATTAAGATATAAAAGCCAGACCCTGGACGTTACCCCAGCTTTGACGAAGATACTTGACAGACTGAAAGGTGTCTCTGAAAGCACAAATGAATACAGAAATATGACTTACCCTCTCCAGACGAATCAAGGGAGGGGCTGGCTCTCTCGCATCATAGATAGAAAGGGCGTTCAGGGTAACTTCTACCAATGCCCATTCTCCTCCATGTTGCATCGAGAGCCAGGATGGGACATATTAAACCTTGCATGTCCATGGGCGGGTCCTTGTCTGGCTCATCACAATGACTGTTGAACCACCCGTTGAAGCACCCGTCTGCCGAAGGCTGAAGTTGCCAAGGCAAAAGGCATCCAGACGGTAGTATCTGATGAAAGAGACAGAGATGTCCACGTGGCCATACGACGGATTTCCTCCAAGGGTGCTTGGGTCACCCAGGCAGCCAAAGTGGCCGCGTTTTTTGTAGAGTGCGCCGTCAGACTTCGAGGAACTGGAAGGCCGCAGCTTGTCGGCCTGCTCAATGCTAGATCTGACCCACTTGCTAATAGTAGAAGAGGCTTGTGCCCCAAGTGAGAAAGGAAAAGGAAAAAATTGCTTCTGACTTCCTGAAGGAGGAAGTATGCTTAATGTATATTCTAAGAGCCCTTCCTACAATCTAGTGTGTGCCACTGCTGCTCTAAGTCATGGTGCAGGAGAAAGCAACATAATGTCCTGGGACCTGTGGAACAGGTGTTAACCTTTGGAAGAAATGAGGGTCCAGACTGAGGACAACCCTATCATCGTGAAAGGAACAAAAGGTCCTGTCTGATGAAAGAGCAGCAAGCTGGATACCCACCTGGCTGAAGTGATGGAAATGGGGAACACTACCTTCAGAGTCAGGAAACGGAGAGACAATGTTCTAAGGGGTTCAAAGGGGGGCTTTGTAAGGACATTAGAACCTCATGAAGATCCCAGGAAGGATACCTGTGAACCACCAGGGTTGCAGGTTGAAAGTCCCCCTTTCAAAAAAACTTCCTGACTGAAGAGTGACGGGATAAGGAAGGAAACGAACCCCATGAAAGAACTGAGGAGAGGGCCTCAACCTGCCTGTGTAAGGTGTTGGGGGCCAAACCTTTCTATCATGCTGATAGATCATGCTGAAGGAATCTAAGAACCTCTGCCAACTGGCTGAAGCAGGAGAGAGACCCTCCCTAAGGAACCCTCGGGAAGGCCTTCCAGGTGGCATCATAGATGCACCTTGTAGAAGGTTTGCGAGATGCCAGGATAGTGATGATGACCCTTTCAGGAAGATCAGCCACTCCTAGCCGCTGCCACCCAAGTGCCACATGGTCAGCTTGAGGCACAGGGGCTCTGGGTGGATCAGAATCCCCTGATGAAGGGAAGTTAGATGGGCTGGGATCCTCCAAGAGAAGCCCCCGATAGGTTGACCAGGTCCACAAACCAGGGCATCCTTGGCAACAGGTGGTCAGGAGGAGGAGATCCGCTTATTACTCCAACATCTTCCGAATTACTGCCAGAATGATGGGAAGCGGGGGAAAGGCATAGAGGAGATTTTTGGCCATCTGCACCAAACAGCATTGGTCTCCTTAGCTCCCTGGCAAGGATACCTGGTGAAGAATCTGGTGACCTGGGCGATTTGAGGAGTGGAGAAAGAGATCCACCTCTGGAGTTCCAAATCTGAGAAAAAGGTCCCTGAATAGAGACAGAAGAATGGACCATTCTGCCTGGTCAACTAAGCTCCTGCTGAGCCAGTCAGTCTGGGAGTTGTCGATCCCAGAGATGTGGTCCACCAAGATTGACAACAGGTGTTTCTCTGCCCATTACACCAACCGTAGCGCCTCTCCCATGAGGGCTCTGGACCTCGTCCCCCCTTATCAGTTGACATGAGCTATGGTGGCCATGTTGTCCATAAGGACTAGAACATGAGAGCCAGTCACTCAGTGCCTGAAATGCTTGAGAGCTAGAAAAATGGCTCTGAGCTATAGCCAATTTATGGGAAAGGCCAGCTCTGACCTGGACTAAGTTTCTGAGCTATCTGGCCCTGCCATACGGGACCCCCAACCCAGGAGGCTGGCATTGGTGGTTATCACAAGCCTGTCTGGGACCCTGAAAGGGAGTCCCTTCCAGATTAACGGGGGAATACCAATTTGAGAGATCTCCGAATTTTTGGCAGGAGCGGGATCTTGATGGATGAGAAGCTGGTTCCTGTTCATTGGTAGGGAAGCAGGAACCATTGGAGTGGACGGGAGTGGAAAAATCCGTGGGCTCTGGAGATATGACAGGGTAATTTGCAGATCCCAATGGGCTGCATGGATGGAGGAGGACAGAATCAAAATGTCGTCCCAGTAGCTTGGATCCTCAGCAGAACAGAACACAGAGATGCTATCAATGCCCCCAGAACCTTCATGAAGACCGTTGTGAAGTCGATGAGAGGCCAAAGGGAAGTGCTCGATACTGGTAATGGGTATTCTGACAACAGAAATGGAGAAACTGGCGATGATGAGGCCAAAATGTGGAGGAAGATGTGGAGGAAGGCTCCATGAGATCAATGGAAGAGAGGAGATTGCCCTCCCGAACTCTGTCTAAAATAGAATGCAGAGTCTGCATTTTAATTTGTCTGTATTTTACAACTGGTTGAGAATTTTTAGATCCAGGATGGTTCTAATGCCCCTGAGGCTTTGGGAACGATGAAAAGGTGAGAGTAAAGCCCACATCCCCATTGAGAGAGGGGAACAGGTTGAACAGCTTGGATTTCAAGAAGCTGTTGAATGGCCTGTTTCATGAGGGCTTGCCTTGAAATATCCCGAAAGACAGGCCAGCTCAAAAAAAAAAAACACAATTTTTTTCCCCCTTTTGGGGGTGGCATTAGGGAGTCCAATTGTAACCCTGACCTAATAGTGCAGAGCATGCAGGCATCCATCATTGACTACTCCTCCCATTTGGAGGCAAAGAAGGCTAGGCGACCTATGATGGGTGGGGAGAACGAGGGATTACTTCGAGTGACAGAAGGAACAACCCCCACCCTCCTGAAAGGGCTAGAAGGTTGAAGGTTGTTGCCTGCCAGATGTCTCCGTACATTGGTCTTGGCAATTGGAGTATGGATTCTGAGACTGGGGAAAGAGGGATGAGGTCTCCACTCGAAAGGCAGGGGGATGATAAGAGCTGGGCGATAGTGGTTCTCTTCCAGAGGAAGAGAGGAATCTTACGTTTATCTCTGGCTTCATGCAATAAGGTTCCAGAGCATCGCCAAAAAGCTTTTCGCCCACGAATGGAACTGAAGCCAGCTTCCATTTAAGGCATGACACTGCCTGCCAATTTCTGAGCCGTAACAGTATTTTGCTGCTACTGAAGATGTCATGGCCCTAGATGCAAATTTGGCAGAATTGAGAGTGGCATCTCCATTGAATTCTGCTGCTGCGATAATCTTTTTAAGGTCTTGGTGAGACAAAGGTCAGATGTAGGCAATCTCATCTGGAGTTGGTGCAGCCACTGTATGGATGCCCTTGTGAAAAAAGGATGCTGCTGTTTGAAGCCGAACAGCCGCATGCATTGCACTGCCAGGGCTGTTGCTGACGTTGTAGAAACTCTTATCCAGAGAAGATGGACAAGGAACCTGCCGAAGGGAAGCGCACTTGCTCCTTGACCATGTCCAGGAGCAAAGTGGGAGAAGGCAAAACCCCTGCATGCACTACAGGCTTGGAGAAGAGTGCATCTCCCTGGCTAGAGGGATTTCCTTGTGGCTTGGAGCTACTTCCTCTGGCGACAGCTTGGCAGTGACCAGGGCCTTGCTGAGTAAAGGCCTGAAGAGAGAAGGATTGAAGACCAATGCAGATGATGCCTGCTCTGGGCGAGAGTCCTCTTCCTCTGAAAGATTTTAGTCAAAGGTCTCGCCCTAAATCAGGGTGATGAGGCAGGAACTTATAGATTGAGAAGGGAGAAGGGCCTGAGCCCTTTCCAGAGGTCGAAGAATTTACTTGAAGCCTTCAGCCAATCCCTGCCTAATGGCGAATGAGACAACATCTTGGATATTCCCTGGTCTATGCTCAAAGGTAGAGGCAGAAGGCCCCCTGCCATGGAAAGAAGGTGGCTTCAGGCCTAGATTGAGAAGAGTTTTGAAGCCTGGAGGGAGGGGGAGAGCATAGGGTCCAGAAGCCTGCTGGAAATAAGGCCCAGATCTGCTTAGATCCTGAGGATCATATTGTACTGCTAAAGCCTCAGTAGACCCGGATAGAGGATGGAAGGCTCAAGAATAACTTCTTCTCCCCTGGGAGGGCTTGGCTGGGGGCCCACGAGTATCACCTGAAACCTGCTGTAATTGCACTCCCTTCTGTTGAATAGTTCTGTTAGAACTGGCCCTTCTAGGGTTGCATGTCTGCATTTTCTTGCCCTCAACTCAGCCTGAGCTGCCTTCTTAGGGGCTAGAACCTTATCTCTGATTTTAGCAGCCCATCTCCCTCTGGACTGATTGGGTGCATTGCCTACGTCTTTTTCTCTTATTGGGCTTGGAAGAGACGCCTTCCCCACTTGGGGGGGGGGGGGGAGAAGCTCTTCCTGACCCTTATCTTGCTCCATTGTAGAATAAAAGGCTCTTGAGATGGAAAGAAACTGTAAATTTTTCTATTAAGCCCCTTAGGGTATAAATGGCCCCTGGCTTACAATATGGCCGTTCACCTCGTGGTGGAAGGCTTCTATCCAAGATGGCTGCTAACTATAGGAAACAGGCTCCGAGATCGAAGAATCGCTCCTTAGGCTATAAAGAGCCCTGAGCGAAGTCAGCAAAGGAAAGGGCAGCCTCTGGCCACACGATCAGCTGACTGATGCTGTTATCGGTTTGCTGATCGTTTTTTAGACCGCTCAAACCGCAGGCATAAGGGAGCTCTACAGACACTGCCCAACTTGCCTGAACAGCGCTCTGGCAACGCTTCTCCCAGTGTTGCAGGAGAGAGAGAGCGCCCCGCTCTCCTGGAAGAGCAGCTGCTCTGGGAGCTGCTTGAAGCTTGGAAAAAAGGTACTGAAGATCGCTGGTGAGTGCTAACTAATACAATGCTTTCAGAGACACAGCTACTGACTGAAAGGAACTGAGTCAAAAGCTGGGGTAACTTCCGGGGCCTGGCTTTTATATCTTAGTACAAACTCAACTAAATGATATCCTGATCAACCATCCTGGGCTCTCGATGCAGCATGTAGGAGAATGATGCAATATTTTTGCAAACAATAGTAAATAAAATTTGAAACAATAGAACCATACCAAAACATGCATTCTATAACTATCACATTGTCAATATACAATACAGGATTCAGAATCTTCTGTTCAGATTTCCTGTTTTTAATTATGCTGGGCTTTCAAAGACTAGCTAATCTGAAACTCTATAGCCCACATGCTCTCTTGGCTATGCTACCCTTACCAACAGCTTCCTCTCAGGCCATCTTGACTAAGTAATTGCCAAGAATCACTGATAGGCATCTTAGCTACCCATGAAAAGACACCATGGAAATGAGAGGATCTTCCTGGCTGGCAGTGCAGGGGACTATGGTCCCAGCAAAGCACCCCCATCCACAGAGGCCCCCATCTGCACTCCCTAGTGCCCCCCATAGCACCCCATCTGTGCCGGCATCTGTACCCCCATGACTGTTATATGCTGGCTTGCTTGCCTTCCACCTCCTCCCATATTACGATCAAGGAAGATCCTCACTTAATGATCCATGCAGTCTTATGGTTACAATGGAATCCTGGATTGCCATCAACTAAGTAATGCAATCATGTAACATCGCACTTGATGACTATGTTGCTTATCAGTCATCTCTATAATGCTGAACTGGGCATTTATGTCCCAATTTTTCACAGCTTCAGACAACTTGGCCAATTGTAAGCTGTAATTCAACAATATTAGAAGTCCCCAAATTATCTGACCTTAATATACATAAGGCACCTTTTCAACTTTAGAACATTCTTACTAGATCTTGTTTACAACTGTAGACAGGCAGAAAAGATTGGATGAAATTCAACTGTGAAGATTTCAATCTAACAAAAACAAGTTTCAGCATGTATTCTCTGCCACAGATTCAGCTTAATGTGAACACAATTCAAAAGTTCATTATTGATATTCCTCAACTTATCACCACAACTGAACCCAAAATTTCTGTTGTAAAGCAAAATAGTTAAGTGTGTTTTGTCCCATTTTATGATATTTCTTGCCACGGTTGTTAAGTGAACCACTGCAGTTGTTCAGTGAATCTGGCTTTCTCATTGACTTTGCTTGTCAGAAGGTCGCAAAAGGTGATTACATGACCCTGGGACACTGCAACTGTCATAAATACATGCCAGTTGCCAAGCATTTGAATTCTGATATGACCACAGGGATGCTGCAATAGTCATAAGTGTGATAATAAATCATTTTTTTCAGTGCCTTGCAACATTATACAATCACTAAATGAATGGTTGTAATTTGAGGATTACTTGTATTCCAGTTTGTTACAAATTGCATTCTGTTATTTTCTCAAATTACTGCGTATCAACATATACTCCCTGTATTGCTTTTCTGTAGCAGTTAAAGTCACAAGATTTATTTTAAAAAGGCATGCAAACAAAAATTTAAGTACATTAATAATATGATTTAATTTTGGTTTACATCTATCAATAAAAAAAAGATCAAGAAAATTCTTAATTTATACATAAATATTAACAATTCAAAGTAAGTTATTCAAATGCATTAATAATATAGAAAGAGCAAGATATGGTCCACCCCAAGAAATGGTCAAAACAGTAGAATGAACTCTATTAAAGAGCTGCAAAAAGCAGCAGGGCTAGTTTCCAGTTACTGAAGTTGTAGGTATAAGATGAAACAGTTCCTAGTCCAGACGGTAAATAGCAAGAGTCTTTATTTCTCTCATATACTAGTTAAGGCATGTTACCATTGTGCCTGTAAGTTTACATAGCCTGGCAGAATTTATGATTTCTTGGCCATTTTTCAGAGAACACGAATGATAACACTAATGGGGAAAGCAAAAGAATTATCAAAGGATCTGCTGGAAAATGTATAAAACAAGGGATATAAAAAGATATCCAAGGAATTGAGAATGCCAATCAGCAGTGTTCAAACACTACTCAAGAAGTGAAATGAGGGTTTCTGTTGAAACCAAACCATGGTCAGGTAGACCAACTACAATTTCAGCCACAACTACCAGGAAAATTGTTCAAGATACAAAGAAAAACCCATAAATAACTTCAGGTGAAATACAGGACTCTCTGAAAACATGTGGTGTGGCTGTTTCAAGATGCACAATAAGGAGGCACTGGAAGAAAGATGGGCTACATGGTCAAGTCACCAGAAGAAAGCCATTACTATGCAAATGCCACAAAGTATCCCACTTACAATACGCCAAACAGCACAGAAACAAGGATCAAACCTGCTAGTACAAAGTCATTTGGAGTGATGAGACCAAAATTGAGCTTTTTGGCCACAACCATAAATGCTATATTTGGAGAGGAATCAACAAGGCCTATGATGAAAAGTACACCATTCCCACTGTGAAACACAAAGGTGGATTACTGATGCTTTTGGGATGTGTGAGCTACAAAGGCACAGAAAATTTGGTCAGAATTCATGGCAAGATGAATGCAGCATGTTATCAAAAGATACTGGAGGAAAATTTGCATTCATCAGCCCTGAAGCTGCGCATGGGACGTACTTGGACATTCCAACATGACAATGATCCTAAACATAAGGCCAAGTCAACCTGTCAGTGGCTACAGAAGAATAAACTGAAGGTTCTGGAGTGGCTATCTCAGTCTCCTGACCTCAATATCATTGAGCCACCCTGGGGAGATCTCAAACATGCAGTTCATGCAAGACAGCCCAAGAATTTACAGGAACTGGAGGCTTTTTGACAGAATGGGCAGCTTTACATCTGCGAAGATAAAGAGCCTCATCCACACATACCACAAAAGACTTCAAGCTGTCATTCATGTTGAAGGGAGCAATACATTGTATTAAGAACTGGGGTATCTAAACTTTTGATCAGGGTCATTTGGGTAGTTTCTGTTGTCATTGTGATTTAAAAAGAGCAAACACAGTTGACTGATAATAAATGGCTTCAGCCAACCACTTACCATGAGTGAAAGAAAAGTTTTTGTGTTATCGTATTTTTGTATTTGTAGTTTTTGTATTATCTGAAAAATGGCCAAGAAATCATAAATTCTGCCATGATATGTAAAATTATGAGCACAACTGCATTCACTGCTTATTTTCCCACCTTAGCTTGTCATTCAGTCTACAATGAATTCAAGACATGCACTTCCACAACTTTTCTCCTTTTCTTGCCATATCTAATACCGTTTGTCATATAGGATGTATTAGACAACATAACCCTTGAATTCCTTTTACAATGCCATATCCACACAAAAATGCATAAAGAAACTTGGGCATGAAGCAGCTATGATTATGGTTATGTCAAAAAGTCCCAGGTCACAGAAAAAAACTATAGCTATCTGAGTAAAACAACTGAGTCACATTAAATTTTCTCAGCCCAAGTACATGAACCAACAGAACTTGAATCTATTTTAATGTATTCTTTTTGACCCTAATGGATTTCATATCAAGGGTGAAATCAACTGCTTATCTCATTGTTATTTCACTAAGGTAGGGGTAGACTCCAGGAGACTAGAAGGGTAGTAATAGTTTGGACAAATCAATGGAGAATGAAAAATGGAAATAGTGTTATTGGGGAGGGAAGTGGGTTATCACAGAACACAGAAGGAATATTGCCATCCACTACTCATATGCTCCAAATTGCCTGTAGGTCAAAAAACGGGATTTAGATCAACTACTGTTCACATAGTTGAGTATGCATCTACTACATTCTAACTCTGCTTTTGTGGGAAAAGGAAGATTACGCTCAGGAGACCCACAACTTTTCTTGTGCCTAATTAGCAATTTCATTAATCTGTGTCACAGACAAATTCCTTTATGCTTTAATGTAATAAGACTAAAGAATTCTCTCTTCTTCAACAATATAGCAAAATCCGGTTTTCATGAAAAGTAGCCTTGGCTCAGCATAAGACATCTTCCAACTTGATCGCAGGAAAGAGATATTTCATGTCATAGCAATTAAGATCTTGCCCATTCTTTTGTCCTTCTGACTGTGGTGTTTGAATCCCGAACAATTTTTTTAAAAAAATCTTGATTTATTAAATGAAGCAGACGAAGTTGGAAAATTTTCAGAAGTCTAAAAGTCTGACATTTACAGAACATGCGCATTCTAGAATATGATAACAGAAGCATTACTATTATATCAATTATAAAGTTACAGTAATTTTCAGTTCACTGGTACAGTATTAAAAAAAATGCAGACTTTGAATAACTCAAAATTTAAGATATCAATCAATAATTGAAAGAAAAAATGATTTATATACTTAGTTGCAACATGGAACTTTTAGAAATATGAAAAACGTTGTGCAATATTTGCACCATGATGTGACTACATATTTAAATACTGTTCAGGAACAGTTGAATAGTGGTAGAAGTGAAAAAGTACTGGTGAGCTGAAAAAATATTTTTACAGATAGTACCATCTTTCAATTTAAAGTAATGGGTTCCTATATTTGGATGGAGCAGCAGAGGAACCAATGATTACCAGTTTGCTGCAGAAATCCTATCACAAATGGAAAATGAAATGTGTTTCATTTCCAGACCTTCTATTTATTACATTTTATCCAATTATTTCTTCCATGCAGCTGAAGACAGAGCAATTGTTTATCCTTCACAAAAACCCTGCTCATTAGAATGCAAAAGAGAGACTAGCTCAGTCACTCAATGAGAATTTGAAACTAGGTCGGGTAGGTCCTTGCCCTGTATTTAACTGCAAAGTTACATTCTGACTTTGTATATAGAACAAAATCAGTCAGACCAGGTTATTTTAAACATCAGTTCTAGAATATTGTTGGTTTACCAAGGTCCTATATTACATATGAACTCTGAATGACTACAGAAAATAATTGTACATGTAATCATACTATATTTTAAAATATCAATTCCTGCACTTCTTCAAAAAAATGAAACAGAAGAGGATGTCAAAAGTACTGTAAAATTCACAAAGCACATACAATTTCCAAATGGTTGGACAATGGAGAAAAAATGAGGTTGATTAGATATTAGATATAGTGCAGCAGCTGCAAGCTGCTTATAAATTACAATGAGTAGGATTGTGCAATACTGAACAATGATTTCACGAAAGGGGACATAACTTTCAATTTTCTCGCTGTACAAAAAAGCAGGCTGATTTTGACTGCACTATTTTCCAAGTCTTACTGCTCTTTCTCATCCAGAAAGTTGTGCAATAGGAAGTAAAGATCAAGCAAAGAGCAATGAATGAAGACAATTCATAAGCAGGTCTAATTGTCCTCTAAAATGTTTTAGTATTTGGTCACTTGGTTTCAAATAGTAAGGCTCCTTAAAACCTGTTTTAACTAGAAAATATATATTTTTGAAAAGCTAATATATTTCATACACTTGGAAAAAGACAATTAAATAAGTTAAATAATCTTTTGAAAAACTAGAGGAGGTTACTTTTATATACAGATAGTCCTTGGTTAACCATTCATCCAGGAACCATTCAAAAGTTAGGATTTATTTCATTTCATTTTTATTGGTTTATATCTCATCTTTATTACTTTTAGAAATAACTCAAAGCGGCAAACATAACCAACACACCTTCCTCCTCCTATTTTCCCCACAATAACTCTGTGAGGTGTGTTAGGCCAAGAGAGAGTGACTGGTACAAGATTACCTAGCTGGTTTTCATGGCTAAGGTCTCACTACAACTCACAAGTCTCCCAGTTTCTAATCTGGTGCCTTAACTATTGGACCCAACTGGTTCTCTTTCCATCTTTAGAACATAAAATAATTGGAGGAAACCTGAAAAATCTAGAGTTATGGGATCATGGTTCATGATCTGCAGTTGCAAGTGTTGCAGAGTCCCAGAGTCATGTGATTGACTTTCACTGCAGAAATCAGAAAGCTACTGAGATGTTGCAAAATGTGATCATGTAACAACACAGCTAACAACTGTGCAGGATTCACCTAATGAACAGGGGGAAAAAAGAGGTTGTGATGTAATTAGTTGCTAATACTAAAATAAAATAGACTTTATTTAAATAAGACTGCATATGTAAAAATATATCTTAATTATTAAATGTACATATGTATTTTTATTTTATAATTATAAAAAACTTAGATTGGCCTAGAAGAGCACTTTTGTTTTTAAAACACAGTTCATGTAAAACAGAACCCAGTCACCCTCTTGTTTACATAGCTCTATCTAAATCCAAACATTGTTTTGTTATTTGATATTTCCTACTTGCCCCTTGCAGGAATAACATGTCATTAATTCCAATTGTCTTTTATGAAGTTCTAGATGTGATATGATTGAAATATTATCAATCAAGACAGAAAGGTTCACATTAGCTGCTCTCAATCATACTTATGATACTGATGAGCCAAAACTGGATTATGCATAGTAAAATAAGTATAGAAAGTATAAGTATAGAAACTGACAATCAAAGAAAAACTTGATACTCAAGAGACATTTTATAAACCAAATTATTTCTGTTTTGAGGAATTCGTTTCTATAGTTTAAAAGCCTACAAATCATGGTGTTTATTCAAGTATTAAAAAACAAACACAAGAATATTTTGAATATTTTAAACTAGTTATTTGGGAGGAAAATGAGCACAAGATTTGTCAAATGAGGAATACTTAGAAAACTTAGGTGTTTCTAATGATGTATTGCATGTAATAAAGAACTGTCTCTTTTTCATCTCAAAACAGCTGAAACTAAAGAAGAGTTAAATGAAAGAGAGGAAGAATCAGATTTACCAGGTCCCTTTATTATCTTTCTCGAGGTATTTTTAACATGAAAGGGCTGTCAAGAGAAAAACATAAATTAAAGCAATTCCTCTCAGTTCTTTTCAGATATTTCCAATGCTTGTTTTCAGATCATATGATCAATTCTGACCTTTACATTTCTTTGTCTCTACCTCCCTACATTCAGACTATCAGATTCAATTAATTAAACTATACTATTCTTTCACACTTGACTTATTTCACAGATGAACAGTTCATCTTCATGCAATTCCACTTTCAACTTCAAAAGATTTCTTTCCAGTTTAGACTCTTGTTTAAAACACTTTCAGATAATGTATGCAATGGAGAATGTAGGCAATGGAGAGGATGTAGCTGCTAGAAACTATCAGACAAATAATGAAATTCCTTAATAACCACAGCAAGGCAACAGACATTCAAAAACTCTCAACACTGTGCATAGTTGGTCTACACACAATCAAGGTCAAAGGGCAGATGCTTTGAAATCTAAATCTGCTGCTAGACTGTGCTATTACTCAGCTTCACTTTCATGAAGATGCTTGTCTGTATAATATTCACTTAGTGAGTTCACTTACACCCAGAAAATACACAGTTATTCTCTCACAAATTATTACTTATTACAGAACAAAAGAGGAAGAAAAACTGCTAGAAATGGAACACATTCCACAAATAAAAAAAGTGACTTAGTCATAAACTTATATATTGTGACAAATATAAAACAACTTTCAGTTTCCAAAAGTGAGAGAAACTGTTTCCTCACTTCTTTAAACTGCCAAGGCAGAGATAGTGGCTTGGATTATTAATGCCAATTAACACGAACAGAGCAGTGAACAAGGGAGAGCTTAAAGTCACTGTTTCTGCCCTGCAGGCATATGGCAGATGTAAAGGATAGGGGTGAAAGGAAAGGTTGATAAGATGACTAAATGAAATCTTTCCAACCAGACATTTCTTCTTGCTTTCTATGGCTTCAAGAAATTACTACTACAGTAACTGGAAGTGCAAAACATACTTCAGGTCAGGCTATATGTAATCGGACTGTGAAAACCTCAGAAAGACATTTTGTTTTTATTTCTGCAAAGTGTCTCCCTAATGTATGTCTAAAAAGCCAAGTCTTATGCAGAGAAAGGGCATTGGTGGTTACCTGACTCGCCCGTTCTCTTTGAGCTGTGAAGAGCATCCAGTAGTGGGAGGGGCTTCAGTCTCTGCTTATGTAGGCTGGGCTTAGTTTGCGGAATGCTCCTCCTCCTCCATGGGACTCCTCCCCAGTGTTACCCAGTTTTGGCGAAGATGAGAGAAACAAACACCCTCGCCCTTAATACTGTAAAAATTCGCTGGACGAAACAGGATCCCACCAGACAGAAGAGGGTAGGGCTGGATGCTCTTCTCAGCACAAGGAGAATGGGCGTGTCAGGTAAGCACCAATGACCTTTCTCCCACGAGCTGCTCAGAGCATCCAGTAGTGGGACATACCAAAGCTTCACCTGTCCTACAGGAGTGACTCCGTCTGTCTTGGGATCCCCTCCTGGTCCCTGTGGACCCTTTGCAGAACCCTTCTGCCAAAGGAGGCCTCGGCTGATGCAAACACATCTATTTTATAATGCCTAATGAAAGGCAATGGAGAGGCCCAGGTTGTGGCATGACAGATGTCAGTAATTGGTGCCTGCATGGCCCATGCTGCCAATGTTGCGGCACTCCTTGTTGAATGAGCTGTTATGCCCCCGGGCACTTGAAGTGCTTGACTCTGATATGTTTTCGCGATTGCGGCACGTAGCCAATGGCCTATAGTGGAGGATGAGACCTTGCATCCCTGATTGTTGGGCTGAAAAGACACAAATAAAGCCTCCGTTTTTCTAAAAGAGACTGTGCAGTGAATATACATTTGTAACACTCGCCTCACTTCCAGCCAATGCCATTGTCATTCCAGCCATTGGGATGGCCTGGGACAAAAATTAGGAAACATCAGTTCTTGTGCCCTGTGAAAGACTGAATTAACTTTGGGTATGAACATAGGATCGGGACGAAGGACGACCCTGTTGGAATGGAAGACGCAAAGATCTTGTCTAATCAACAAGGCTGCCAGTTCTGAAATACGATGAGCAGACAAGAAAAACTACTTTATACGTCAGAAATTGGAGACTTGACGATTGCAAAGGCTGGAAAGCATATGAGGGACTGGAATCACATCTGCCTTGACTACAGATTGGGTGAAAATGAGATCCTCTGGTCCCTCGTCTGATGGGAGTTGGAGTGGTAGAAGGGGCCGGTTTGTCCAGTGGCGCAGTATTTTTGGCCTTAAACAATAGAGATTTGAAAAGTTGTGGCCAGAACAAGCCTGTAAATACAGGTTGGTCGGGAACGAGGCCCTCATCCTCAGACATCCCCCTTTCTAAGGGATCTGTTTCTGACATGGCCGGGTCAGTATCATGCATTGATTCTGATTCACTCTGGTCCATGTGTTCAATGTTCCACCTCTTCCACCGCCTCCTCCTGCGACTTCTGTAGGAGCATACCCCCTTGACACTGTACCTGGGTATAGTGTAGCTCCGACTTGGCCAATGATTGAACTGATTGTGAATCATACTCAGTGGGTGCGGAATGATCCCTAGTCAGAACCACATGTTGCAGGCCTGCTGTGATTCCCTGATAGATAGCCATCTCTATCCAGGTCTTCATTTGCTTTGGCACAACCTCTGGAAGAGATTGTTCATGTCGAAGACCAGCAGCCATTGGTGTGAACATCGCTTCAGCTATTCTTTGCATGGTTGGTGATTGAACTGACTGGGCCTATTGACTCAGGGGAGCCACGCTGCACCTGGATGAGAGGGAGAGATCTAGGGGGGTAGAAGGGAGGAAACAAGACAGCTCTAGACCGTGTGGTGAAAAGGCTCGAGAGGTCCTGTGTGCCTCCTGTGTGCACTTATCTCTTTTTCCAGAGCCTTGTGGTGCCTATTGGCATCCTTTTCTGAAGTATCCCAGGTGGGGTAGCAGTGGACCACTGGTGGCCTCAGATTTGTGGCCACCCTAAGGAAAGCTTTTACCCGAGGATGTTGGGCCAGAGAAGTAGAGCCCTTGACCAAAATCACTGAGGTCAAGGCAGCCACCTGTCTCTTCAAGGTATTGGGCGTGAGACCTTTATCCAACCCATCCTGCAGGAACTCTAATACCTTTGCAACAGAAACTCCAAAGGGTTCCAATTGGTGACCAGCACACCAACTGCAGAAAATCTTCCCCGTTGTGTTATATATCCTCGTTGTGGAAAGTCTTCTGGAAGCCTGGATGGTCTGAATGACCTTTGTGGAAAACCTCTCCCATTTCAGGATCCCCCGCTCAACCGCCAGAAGGTCAACCCAAACCAGGCTGGATCTGGGTGCTCGATCGGGCCCTGGCTGAGGGAGATCTTGTGCAGGGGAATTCTCCAGGGTCTGGTGACTGACAGGTCCATCAGGTCGGCGAACCAAGGATGCCTGCAGGGCATGTTGGTAAGGGGCTACCAACAGAACTTCCACCCTTTCTATTAGTACTTTCCTGATTGCCCCCGGAATCGGGGAAGGGGGGGAAGGCATACAATAGTCCCTGGGGCCACCTGCACTGGAGAGCGTTGACCCCTTCTGCTCTTCGGGCAGGGAATCAAGCAAAGAACCTCAGGAGGTGCATGTTCTCTGGTGATGCAAAGAGATCCAGAATCAGGCGGCCGAAGTGTTCTGTCATCTCCTGAAATAGACTAGGATACAGTTGCCATTCTGACTGGTCGACTCTGGCCCTGCTCAACCAGTCTGTCTGCACATTGTATACTCCCAAGATATGTTCTTCTCGTAGGGACAACAGGTTTCTCACTGCCCACCAGATCTGGAGCATGTGTCCCCCTGCCGTTTTATGTGGGCCTTGATAGCCACATTGTCCATGAGGAGAAGCACATGTCTCCCCACCACCTCTTGCCTCAAATCCTTGAGTGCTAAGCGGGCAGCCCTGAGCTCTAGCCAATTTATGTTGTGGGTGAGCTCCTCTCGTGACCACTTCCCCTGGGTGATCTAGGCTCCCAGGCGGGGCCCCCAACCATAGACACTGGCGTCAGTGGTGATGGTAATCCTTTAGGGTTTCCTGTACAAGCATCCCTGATCCATGGCTTGGGACTGCCACCAATGGAGGGAACTCTGGTAAGGGAGCAGGAACCACTGAAGGGTTCGGGCATGGAAGCGGGCCCATGGAACAATTCCTATGCACGATATCATCTTGCTGAGAAGTTGAGACAGCAAGGTGACAGGTGCCTCTCTGGAAGACAGAATCAGTGACATGACTTCCCTGATACTGTCTCAACGCTCCTGGGAGAGAAAAACCTGACCGGCCAAGGTGTCTATAATGGCCCCCAAATGCAATATCCGAATCGATGGCACCAGGTGGCATTTGTCCAAGTTTATCGAGAACCCATGCTCTTGAAGAATCCTGATTGCCGACATCAGATCCTCCTGCACCTGGGATCTGGAAGAGGATGCTATCAGGATGTCATCCAAATAGCATTGTATCCTTATGGGTAAGGTTCTGAGGTGTGCCGCTACCGCTGCCAAAAGCTTGGTAAAAGCCCAAGGGGCTGATGACAGGCCGAATGGAAGAGCCCTGTATTGAAAATGGCGGCCACAATAGCAAAAGCTCAGGAACTGATGGTGTTTGGGGTGTATGGGCACATGGAGGTAGGCCTCCGTCAAGTCTACCGAGGTCAGAAAGTCTCCCTCCCGCAGTCCCTCTAGAATGGAGTGGAGTGAGTGCATCTTGAACCTTCGGTAGATTAGATGTCTGTTGAGCCCTTTCAGGTTGAGGATTGCTCGCCACCCACCTGAGGTCTTTGGAATCACAAAAAACATTGAATAGAAACCCTGTCTCTCCTGGTCCACCAGAACCGGCTGGATGGCCCGAATATACAGCAGATGGTGGATCGCTGATTCCATGAGATCTCTCTTTGAGGGGTCCCTGGAGATGGGGCAGCACACAAAGGCTCTTGGGGGGGAAGGAGAGAAACTCTAGAGAGACCCAATCTTAAGGTTGACAGGATCCAAACATCTCTCGTGGTCTGTTCCCACTTCTGCCAGAACAGTCCCAGATGCCCCCCTATGGGGATGAGGCTCGGGCATCACTTGTTGCGCATGAAGAGCCTCTTGGAACCCCTAAAGGACCTTCTGTCCTCTTGCCTTTGACGCCCTCTGGCAGCAAAGGCCTGTCTATTGGCCTGAGAGGAGGATCTCTGGAAAAAAGGCCTACTTTGACAGGGAAAACCTGCCCCAGCTTCCCTGTTTAAAGTAGGTCTTCCTGTAGTAGGGATGAGGCCTGTAATCAAAGTGCCTTCCCTGGGAGGGCAGGATCTTTCGCTTGTCCCTGGTTTCCGTCAAAAAGGGATCCAGGGCTTCCCCAAAAAGCCTCTCTCCCTTAAAGGGAGCCAATGCCAGCTTCCATTTGGTTCTGACGTCCATCTGCTTATTTCTAAGCCAGAGAAGCCTGCGAGGCCATGGCTCTGGACGAAAATTTGGCTGACGTGAGGGTGGCATCCACAGTCAACTGAGCTGCAGCTTATTCAGGTCCTGATACACCCTAAGATCCTCAGGTGGGATTCTGTCCTGTAGCTGCCTCAGCCACCGCAAAGAGGCCTGTGTAAAAAAGGATGCAGTTGTTGAAGCTCTGATGGCTCCAGCTCTCCGGAGCGTCATCTCCTCCTTCCGGATGTTCTCTCTTTAGAACATCCTCCGCACCAGGTGGGATGACAGATGAGGAAGCTAGTGCTACCACTGGGCCATCTACCTTTGGCACTTCCATAATGTCCAAAAGGTCTTTGTCCACATTAAATAAGGTAGAC